>WEDG01005306.1:0-64954 GCA_017591395.1 Schistocephalus solidus
TCGGTAACCTCCGAATTCATCGCACAGAGCCCGGTGAACCAGTGCCAGGGACCCCGACATACGGTTGCCTCGTGCGACTCCACTGCCCTCACAGCTCCCGTACATTCACACACTGCATGGGCCTGAGCGGTCACATGCGCATCCACCAAAGCAGAATCCATCGCGATGCCGACACACCCAACACATCCGGCATATCTATCAGCACTACCATCCGCAACTCTCCCATGAGCGGTGAGTGAATGCGCGTGGGCAGTGAGGATATTGGATGCAGCGGTCTCTGCTGCAGACACTAGTTTGCCAGGTTCTGTGCGATGGATTCACCGCACCAACCAGGTCAATGTGTGAGGTGAATGTGCGATCGCAATGAAGACCGGTGCGTACCGAGTCCCCATCACTGGTACTGGGGCGGTAGCGGTGCTGGAGGTAGCAGGTGCCAGGTAGTCGGAGGTGGCTACTGGGGTGTCGGGAGTGGGGCAAGCGGTGTTCGTCACCGTGCTCGGCGCAGGGGGTGGAGGAAGGAGGATGGTGTCGTCGATATTGGGTGGCGGGGCATCGATAAAATTGTTTTCAGTGGTTCGGGTGGTCATAGTTGAGGGGTCTGAGGCAGGTGTGGCAGAGGCTGGTCTTTTAGGATTGTTGTTGCATCGAGTTCGAAGATGTCCGACTAGACCGATTCGCGCGCAGAATGTGCGTTAAATGTGTGGGCACGTTGGCAGTGCTTGGGTATTGGCGGTGTTGATCCGCGGTTCTTGTGACTTGCGAGCCGCGCTTTTGGCCTTAACAGAGGCTATCCGGTTGGCCTCAGAGATTGCTGCACCAGTCTCCACGAATCTTCTCCATACCGGTCTCTCCTGAGTGAGGTCCTCAGAGGTCGCTGGGTTGATTTGCAGTTGCTTCAGAGATTTCTTCAAAGTGTCCTTGTAGCATCGTTTTTGACCTCCCTGTCGCTCGTCGTCCATTCTCACCAGGTGGCCTCTCCATCGCAGTTGCACTTGCATTAGCATGGCGTGGATGCTGAGGATTCCGGTCCGCTCCAGGACTTTCGCGTCTGGGATCTTGTCTTGCCATCTCGGCTTCAGTATTCTGTGGAGGTAGCTGAGATGGACGTGATTAAGCTTCCTGTCGTGGCTAGAGTAGACAGTCCAGGTCTCAGCGCCGTAATGGAGTGTCGTCAAGACGACTGCCTTTTACATCTTCAGTTAAGTGTTCAGATGAATACCTTGGCGATTCCACACAGAGGCCTGTAGCCGGCCTAAGACCTGACTGGCTTTGGAGATCCGATGAGCAACCTCGTCATCGATTTTCACGTTGCGTGACAGCGTGCTTCTCAGATAAGCAAAGGTTTCTGCATTTTTAGTTGAATGCTGTTGACATTGATTCGGGGACCATTGTATTCCACGCTGGGTGGCGGTTGGTGCATGACCACCGCTTTGACTGTACTGATGAATACTCCAAAATCAGCGCAGCCTGCGTCGGCGGGGTCCATGATCCTTCGCATGTTCTCCTCGGTCACGGTGTTAAGGGCGAAGAAGTCCGCAATGAGCAAGTCATAGATTGTAGTTATAGACACGCGCGTTGGGGCCTGCATGCGCCAACTGTTTAGAAGGTGCCCGTCAGTTCTGTAGGCAATGCGGATCCCAGGGCGTTCATCACCGTAGGCGTCCGTCAGCATAGCAGAAAACATGAGACTGAAGAGGGAGGGGGCAAGTACGCAGCCACGCTTCACTCCATTGGTCACTGCGCATGCCTCGGATACCGTCCCGTTTTCAGTGACGCGCACCGTCATCCCGTCATGAAGCTGACGCACCATGTGCGTGAACTGCTCAGGACGGCCGAATTTCTGCACGACTTTCCACAGTCCGTCGCGATTCACCGTGTCAAAGGCTTTCTTCAGATGTAAGAAGGTAGTTTAGAGGTGGGTTTGCATCTCCTGGCAATTCTCTTGTAGCTGGCGGGCGGCGAAGATTATTTCGGTTGTTCCATGGTGTCCTTGGAAACCACATTGACTTTTTGGGAGCAGTCCCTGCTCAAGGTGACCATTCAGTCGATTGAGAAGGATACGGGCGAAGACCTTCCCGATGATGTCTAGCAACGAATTGCCTCTGTGGTTATCACAGAGTTGCCGGTTGACCTTCCGCATGTACGGATAGACGATGGGCACGTCTTTGAACTTCTGAGGCACTTATCCTTGGCGCCACATCACCTGGAAGAGTGTTGTGAGTTCCACCATCAGCCGGGACCCGCCCTGTTTGTAGACTTCCGGTGGGATTCCGCCGGATCCCGGAGCTTTCCCGCTGGAAATCTGTTCACGGCCTATATGGTTTCTGGTAAGGAAGGCGGCAGATCCAGGTAATTTTTCGCGTCCACTTGAGGGAGCTGGTCAATGGCAGCAATGGTGATGGATGTTGAGTAATAAAGGACCGCTCTGAAGTGCTCCGCCCAGCGATTTAGAATTTGAGATTTATCCATCAGAAGTGTTGTGCTGTCAGAGCTGAGCAGCGCTGCGGTCAAATTGATGCAAGGGCCATATATGGTCTTAATGGCTTTGAAAATGTTTCTAATTTCATTGCTGTCCGCATACCCATGGATTTTCTCAGCCTTTTGGTCGATCCAGGCGTCCAGCATCTCCCCCTCAGCCGTTGCCGTACAAGGCGGCGCCACCTGAAGAAGGCTGCTTTCGCAGCGACAGTCTGGAGGTCTATGTAGGCCTTGTTTAGTCCATTCTTCTCCGCGAGTAAGTTGCTGATGTTGGCGTCATTGTCGTCAAATCATTCTGGTGTGCGCATCCGAGGACATCGAGGGCGGTGGACTGGATGACATTTCGCAGTTGACACCATCGTGTCTCCACGGTGGCGTTATTATCTGGAGCCTGCTGGTCCTCTAGTTTCTGGATTATCTGGTTGCTGAAATTAAAGCAGTGAGCAGGCAAATTTAACAAAAGAGTATTTAACTTACCTGGCGGTCGCTTACCCTGGGGCCTTCGTCGGGATTGAAATCGGAGCCTCATCTTAGCGATGACGAGGCGGTGATCCATCCAACCATCGCATTGCGGATCACCTTGGTCGCCAGCACGCCCTGTCGATCTCACCTCCTGACGAGAACATAGTCCAGCAGTTGCCGGCGACGCGACCGAGGGTGAATCCACGTGGCCTTCTCCCGCATCGGAAGGCGGAAAAAGGTGTTGGTCAGCAAGAGACGGTGTTCCGCGTACGTGCGCAGAAGATGGAGGCCATTATCGATACAGCTGCCGAGACCCTGAGGAGCCAGCACTCCCTGCCAGGCATCGTCGTCTGTCCCGACGCGGGCGTTGAAGTCACCAAGGACAATTAACATCTCCGCCTTTGGCGCAGTCACCAGGAGGGCGTGCAGGTCCTCATAAAATTTGTCCTTCGCGCATCAGAGCTCGTCATTGGGGAGCGTAGGCACTGATGATGGTGATGAACTCGCCTCCCCGAAGAGACAGGCGGAGGCTCATCAGACGATCATTAATGCCCTGCGGCAGACGTCCCACGATGTCGTTCCGGGTGGCAAAGGCAACACCAGCGTCGCGTCGCTCTGCCCTTGGTCGGCCGCTCCAGAAGAAGGTTAAGGCGGCACTCACCTCCTCCAGCTGACCCTGCTTAGAGAATCGGGTCTCGCTGAGAGCAGCAATGCCCACCTTGTAGTTTGCCAGTTACCGAGCGACTAACACCATCCTCCGTTCCGGTCGGTTGCTCCTCAGATTGTCTTAAAAGAATCGAACATTCGAGGCTGCTCGGGTTAGTCCACTCACACTAGGGCTGCTGGGACATCCCAGACGGCTGACGAAGTCCACTATGGGTCACGGCTCTGTTTTAGTCGGAGAACGACCCGAGTTAGCCTGAGCCACCTACGGGGTTTTTGTCGGCCCCACCGTGGGACTTTTTGAGAGCGGGGGGAGGTGGAAAGTTCAGGAGTCAGACATACCGGGTGTGGAGGCCCACACAACACCGGACACCCCCACCTGGTTTAGCCCACCGGTCGTGACGGTTGCCCGGGGTTTGTCCGCTGGGAAGAACCCAACTTCGTGGGCCTCCAGTGGTCGAGGCCGTGCTGTGGCGCGTGCAGGTGAGTTCGCCAGTTCTGTCAGCCATTGCGCCCACTCCTGCACAGCTGGCCAGCTCGGACAGTGATCTGATGCTGGGGGTGGGGAGAGAGTTAATTCGACACTCTTACCGCATATTCCTCACTTTAAACAATCTGACGCGCGTGGGGCTGTCGCGATGCGATAAAAGCCATGGTTTGGAAGGCTGCTAGCTGACGGGATAACTCGGTTCCCCGAACGAGAGTCATACTGCAAGGCCCCCTTCTTAATGTGGCCTTTATTGCACTCTCAATCAGCTGGGATCCGAGCAACCCTCCCCCATTGTTGTTGTGGTATGTCGTGCGAGGGCCTGTGCCTTCACCCATCTCAGGTCTTCATGACTCTGATATGACGCTAGGCCCAGGTGGAGGAGTGGAACAGATAGCGAGGTCGATGCAAGGAGCCACTATGCTGGGGAGCACACACTGAACCTCGTCCAACGCGACGGTTGAGCCAGTACATATTTCTGTACAGAACTGATGGTGAATACTCTAAAATGTACGTTTGCCGAAGTTGGCTTCTTGAAGGTTTACCTACGTAGCATCGCTAAAATAAATAATTCATTTATTGCCCTAGAACTCCGATAGAAATTTATCCTCTCTGATTGAAAGCCATTTCGATAGGCTGGAACAAAATTAATTGACTGTCGGTTGAAATTGGGACAGAATATATTCTGGAAACCTGTGTTAGAATGTCGGGCAAAGGCTTTTCGTGGGCACCCACTTTTCGCCTCTTAAACTCGTAACCAAACATCGCAGATAAAGCAGGACTGAGTGCAACTTTACGCCCGCGACCGAGGTTCGCTCTTGATGATTAAACATAGTTCCACCGCGCCCTCCTCTTCTTCGCTTCTCCCGACTTTTCGATGAATCTATCAGGATCGGCAGAAAAGAGGTGCTACGCAATGGCAGTGAAAATTTCCTCAGTCAGGAGATCGATATGGTGGAGACCGCGGCCGACATCGCCCAAGAGATGGAGCATTTCAACGGGAACAGGACGCATGGCATACCGACGGCTGTCAGAGTCAAAATCAAGGCTTTTACATCAACCGTGCAACACGGTCTGGTGGGCAAAACATGACTACAGAGGCGAAGAGCGGTAAGCTCTAATCTGTAGACAAGGAAACAGCGAGAGAACCCCTCGACCAATCTCTGCCATCATCCCATGCGGCAGATTTTGGGGAGGAAATGCAACAATTTTTTAGGGTTTCATCCGTACTCTTCCGTTGAGTTGAAGAACGCCCATTATTTTAAGACTTGTCGAAGGTAATAAAGATAGTTCCTGCCTTTTATGAAATTTCATTGTGTCGTAGTGACCGGGCCGGAGGTTGAAACACCCGCAATTGACGCACTCATCCAACAGACAAAGCACGTTTTAGCGACCATATGTATGCTCAATTTCGACACATCATCAAATACAAAAATCCTGATTGCGAAAGGAGAAAAATTATGAGAAGTTCAAGCGAATTAATTTAGATTCTGAAATGTCACGTCAGTTTTTGATAATGGTTTAAGGTTTTTCGCGCTCGCGAACCAATTAAAGTCAGGTTCCAATGGCATTGATAAAAACAGGTGCTGAAAAGAAATCTGATACGGTGATCGTCTGGGACTCCTAGTCAGACCCGTGACTATCACATGTCACATTTGACCCACTTTCGAAGTCTGGTCAGATTAACTTGAAGAAGAACGATCATCTGAAAGTTTTGGACTCGCCTGCCTACTCCAATCTGTTGTATACGCCAGTTTCCAAGCAATGTACGCTGCAACTTACGCAGGTTAACACAACCTAATATCAAATAAGATAGCCGTCACCAGTGAAACGGGGTCAAGGAAATCCAATTTATTCCGTTTTATTCTAACCCGCACAACTGCGAACAGGATTTCTGGGTTACCATTATAAAGGTGGCCTAATTCTCTACCTGGCTTTCAGTGCCCACTAGGTTTTCATAAATGTATGCCGTCTACTGTTCTGTATGGATAAGTTTACTGCATCTATGTCAAAGCAGTTTTGTAGAAAGAAAACGAGTTTAGTCCGGATTTGGTTGCCTGAACAAGGCAGCCATTGGGAGGGGTGAAGACAACTGTCAGTCCAGTCCACGGAAGTTGACCACTTCCCTGAGTTCGATGGGACAGAAATTATGGTAAAAGATGACAACCACGTGCGTCGCGAGCTGCTTGAACTGCAGTCCTCCAATAAACGGGCTGACCTCCCCCTTCAATTCAGCCCTTAAATGCTACCTGGCAGCGTAATTATTCTCTCGGGGAGCACGCAAGCTAAATGCACTTCACTGTAACGAGGTCATCACACCACTTTTGCTAGGTAAGTCTCGTCTGCAATGCGTATGACCCAGACGCAAACAATCCTTTACGGATTTCTTGGTGGAACTGTGGCGAATATCTGCACCGATTTGGTTTTTGTTCCACTAGAGTCACCGATTCTGCCGTATTTTGCTAACTTTCCTGGACAGCCTGGGCGTGGGAGCCTTTTTATCCACCCTCTATTGGTTCTTATATCAGGGTTTATGTTCGTGGTTGATATGCCCACTGAGCACAGAGGTTAAGGACTATTCTATAGAAGACGGTATCTCTGCACCTCGAATGCTTATTTATTTACTGCCTTGAGTACTTTACATTCTTCAGGCCAAAACTTTGCAAGGGAACCACAAATGGAGTGAGACTTATTTCAGTTATCGATGAGATTGTCGACCAAGGCGAACACATGGCATTAAGTTCTCTGCATAGAGTAGCTAAGGTGATTTCTTATCATAGCAAATAAATTCGACGAGATCTGCAGATGAGGAAGTTGGTACTGGATCAAAAATCGGTGAATGCACGAATTTTAACTGCAATACCAAACAATTTGCCGAGGTCGCCCATGTTGTCTGCATGACCCCTGTCGTTTATGGTCTGCATAAAATGGCGGACAATAAAACCACGGGAGCCGGCTTCTGTCAAAGCTCCAACCCTCCCCCATCTTACCTCGAGATTTTACCTTTTGTTCGAGGAAATGACACATTAATTAGGCCATTTTGTCATCCGCATCTACTCCGGTCTGTTAATTTAAGTTGCCCTACGGTTCAACCTACCTCATCATGCCCATTAACGAACTGTCAACGGAATGGTCGATTAGGTTCACTAGCTGTTCGACTCCTGCGCGTCGCAGTGAATCCAGAGTACTGGACGGACTATCTTACCCTGGCACTGTTGGGTATACGTTCCGTCCTCAAACCGGACTTGCTTGTTCCGCCGCTGAAGTGGTATGCGGCACCACCATGGGACCTCCCGGAGACATTAGCTCACCAATGCCTCACGGTGCGGTTGAGGATCACACCAACCCCTAGCACACTTTATGCGGACCCACTCCCCGGTTTCAGTCTTACCTCGAAAAAGACTTGATGACGCTCACATCTTCCTCCGAGGTGATTGGGTAGGGCGGCCATTGGAACTGCCGCGCTACAACGGCCACTCACGGGTTGGCTTCTGAGTGATGAAGACGTTCAGGATCCTGCGCGAAACTCGAGAGAAATTCGTCGGCACGAACCGCCTCAAAACTGCCCGGCTTTCCCCTGCCTCTACTTATCTACTTCCTCTGCTTCTTGTACCTACGTGCCCGCAGCCTCCTTCTCATTAAACTCGTTACCATTGGCCGCAGCCAGACGAAGCTCGAGCGGATACACTTCAGTCTTTAATTGCCCGAGGGCTTGCGACAGCAACTAGTTGGGATCCTTGACGGTATTTCGCTGAGGTAAAAGCTTGCCCAACAGCCTTGACTACTGAATTGGGAAGATTCGCTTTTCAATTATCCTATTTCGTTACCGTCAACTTCAACAGAGTCCTCGCGGTGCGTTAGGAGCTCCGGAAAACCCTTCCCATCCACGCCAGTTTATGGCGGACCACAACCCTGGCCGTCGCTCTGAGTTTTCTTAATAAAAGGACTGGGTTACATGCACTCAAGTTGTTCATCGGTGCAGCGGAGTTCTTCCAGTCACCGAAACCACCCCACGACGGACCTATTCGCGTTTTCTTGAGGCACAAACTGTCCGCACCCAGCGCGGTCGACCTAAAAACTGTGCTCCCCGACGACGATCGGAGCGATACCCTCGGTCCCTATCCTCCGTTTCGTCTACCCTCTGTTTCCGATGTCCAATGACTGCAACCCGCAACTTCGTTCAACCTACAACTTCTCAACGCAGAACATAAATCAAATCTCTTGGGTTTATCGACCACAGTGAATGTCATATCCGCACTCTTCACAATTGTAACTCGGGTGTGGCAAACATCAATGATAGGTCTAGGCGCCGCTACACATCCGCGTCGGCACAGCATGCACTGTAGGAGTCTGCTCCCGCAAGCACAAGCACGACTCCTTACCATTGCTGGTTATTTCTGCCTCAGGGCTTTTGGTAATTCGCTGTTAGAGCCGCTCACGACCTAGCGCTAGCGAGCCAAGGACAATCGACGCTACGTCCCCGTTGAGTGACTGAAGGCAGGACAAAACTCAGCGGCTGCGGGCTAAAACTAAGAGATCTAACGACTGACCCGCATTAAGAAACGCCTTGCGGCAACAGGCTGCTGTGCTAGGCATAGACTCTCTGCCCCAGTAAAAACTTGTCCGACAAATTATCCTGGATAAGGCTCAAAATAGCGCATCGGACACGGTCTTAGATTTAGAAAACACTACCGTTTAGGGTGCTAAGTTGATAGGGAACTACTTAGCAAGCTTTTCTGCCTGAAACTGGTAAGATTTGTATCATTGAGTTTCCGATTAGAGGCCTCGATAATGTGGGCGATGCCCAACAAGTTGTCGATTGATCGTACCTAAAAATGAAATATGGTCCAATTGACTTGGAAAAATTAAGTCCGATAACAAATTGTGGAAGACCACTAATAAGCAAGATAATCCGCCGTCATCCACCACAACAGCGGCTAGAGTAAAAAAGGATCATGAGCGTTTCGAAAGGGACAACAAATTTCGCCAGATGGAGGTGTAACTTGCCTATATGCCCTTCAACGAGACACCAGAGATCTTAAAAATGTCACCCCAAAAAGAATAAAAATTTCATTTCGAAACCTTTATTGAAGCAAATGACCTTTATATGTCGGTAACGGTACAGATCTAAAAGTAACCGTTAGGTGAAATGAGAGCATTACTTGGAGGGATTGCGCGTCTGATCTTTGCCACCTTTTTCCTTTTCTGTAACTACCAGGGTGTAAAGGAAGCGACTGCAGCGGATCTTGAACTTTTACATTGTCCTTGTTGGTCTTGATTTTCACCGCTACGAAAAAGACTGTGTCAGGAAATGTTAGCTTACACTTGGCGTCCGACCTGTGGGTCTTGGTGAGGGAAATCCTTGATTCCGTCGACCTGACGTGGCATGATCTGAAAAATAAGAAAAATGCTGATATATGCATACTGCAGTTTTGGAGAAAAACTCCTATGGGTAGCCTCCACCATTGGACAGATCTCTCAGTTTCCATTTGCATGTGCTTTCATGTGTACGTTTCAAGGATGGCTTCTGCCCTACCCCACAAAGACCTAATACAGCATCCCTTCTGCATGCAGGCAGTTTTCGGGTGACACAGCTCTAAGACGAGCTGGGAGGATCGATGCTTACTTTAGGGAGAACACGCTACACAGATGCTCAAGACAGGGACGCCACTCAAAGGTGGTCAAATCACGGGGTCGTATGAACTCGGAAGCGCAGAATCTTTACCATCGCGGACAGCCAGAAAGGCAGCTAACCAAAGCTTTGCCCACTGAAAGGCACCATCGTCGTCAGACGACGTGACGCGAAAGCATTCAATGCTACATCACATATCCTGTTCTTGTGTTTAAAAATCCTGAGTATTTTCTTCAAGCTATGTAGATTTCTCGGCTCTAGACAACCGCTTTTTGTCAGACCAGACGCATATGTACCAAACGACTGCTCTACCATTCGGGCTTGAAGGGAGAGTCGAGGTCCCTCAGTAAGCTTTTCCGGGTGGGTAATGAGTTCAATCGATCTCCTTTTGGATATTGTCCACGGAACACATCTCAGCTTCTGGAAGGTTACACCGCCAAAACTCCTCAAGCCAATCGATACACACTGAATAAGTCGCATCGAGAAACGCATGAGTGGGCAAATGTCCATGAGCTATGTCATTACGAAGGTCGGACATCCAATCCGGTAAACCAGCTTTCCTAGCTAGTGAGGAGACTGGCATGGCCTGCGGGCTCCGCAGACGGTCCTGATCCTCACTGGATGCCAGGCTAATAAAACGCATAATTGCTAAAGCCAATGCAGGTGTAGATTGCTCGAGTCTAGCAACCATCAGCTCATACGTACATAAAACGGACCGTGGGATTTTCGAAACATTGACGCGGCATAACCAAACCCGCATTACCATAACAGCTTCTTTTAAAACTAATAAATCAGACGATTTGAGGGCTGCTAGCAACTTTTTCATACTCAGAACTTACAAGACCAAGGTACAACTCTTTTTATGCACGTACATGCTTCGAAGGGAGCGTGAGTATCAGTGACGCGCGGTAATGTGGGGAAGAACATTAAAACACCCTTCTGTAGAGCCCTTTTCTGATTAAGCACCAAGAATTCATTTACCTTACCGCATTAGAATATTTTCTTAAGATGAAAATCTGCTTATCATTTCAAAGTCTCTGAGCCTTCGAAATGGTAAATCTGAGCACAGATCTGGGGTGATAAGTCTGGAAGAAAACCTGGTGAATTCAGTTACCTGGAAATCACAATTACATTACCTTATACGTAATTCCTATCCTGCGCTTAACTCAGACTTCATCCTGCATAATTATCGTCGTTTATTATGATAACTTCGTTGAAATTGGTTCGAAGAGCGATATAAACCAGGATAATTTTCAGTTGTGTCCTCTCGGTGTGCAACAAAATGGACATAAATCTGTAGATTGCTGCATCGGATTAAGTCTGAAAAAGTGTACGATGATTTTTCCAACAACGCGTAAAAACCTATATCTCTTGGCCAAAAAGACGGTTGAGCATAGGCCCAGCGTGTGAGATGGATTATTACAGAAATTAAATGCCAAACTAGCGAAGTGAGAGAAATTAACGAGGTTTACCACTAAGAAATCCGAAACTTAATAAAAAGTTTACAGAGGAAAAGGAAGCACAAGCGAAATCTAAAGAGTAAATGACAAGTGAAGGGTGAAAGAAGGACTTATTGGAAAAAGCAATATCGGCGGAAATGCATCTCGGTTTTCACGAGCCAAATGCGCAGTCACTGGCAGTTACATGCGGTTCCCCTACTCATAAAAGCTAAAAATCAATCACTCTTCTTCATGATGACGACAAAAACGCCTGTTCTTTTTGACTTTTGCTCTTCAACTGGTGCACTTCCAATTCTGTTTGAAAATCTCGAGATTAGAGAATTAACTCTCTTTGACATTTTGGTCACCTGGACACTGGTGGAATTTCTCCATTAAGCATTGTATCAGAATAGGCAGTATCTTGAGTATCGTAAGCTAAGAGCAGGATGCCAGCCTAAACGACTGAGATCTTACTGTCCACTAATTCTCAGAAACTCTAAGAGATCTTCCTATCTACGATGGGGTGCGTCGTTTCGCTACCTTATTCATACAGTTGATCTGCCTAAAAACATCACATAACTTTAAGAGAGTTTATCGTTTTGTGATCCGTTATGCTAGGCAAAAGTTTACCCTTAAGGCAAAATGCGAAATGCATGCTGCGAGCGGGATGTGAACAAAGAGCACCAGTGTGCGGCAAGCCTTGTTGTTACCACAACGCCACCGTCGCAAAGCCGGTTTCAATGATTTTTAATGTATATGGTGAAAGAAGCGCGTGTCATAATATGAATGACGGCGACTCCACACGCTGTTTGTTAAACTCATCTACCAGCACACGGGTTAAGAGTTTATTAAAGGTTCCTGGAGGTCAACCACGGGGACATATATATAGATAGTAGTTTCATTTCAGTACCAGGAAAGATACTCTCCCTGAAAAAATTACAATGAGTGTGAAATCGCGTACAGTTAAGGTATGACTAATAAATCAGCGTCTTGGCGATGACAAATAACACAAATCAGTGTAGCCAAGTAAATGTATAAAAAGAGCAGAGAGTAAAAATTTAATTGGGCATTTTTATGGAAAAGGTATATCTTGAATGGGGTTTGTTAGTTTTCAAGGTTAAAAAACTGTCGCTCCTGGGTGATAAACATACGCATGAGATATGACCGACAGGCTGCTTAGAGCGCATAAGTGTTCGAAACGCTCATCCTCCTGGGAGAAATCGTGTAAAGACAAAGCTATTTTTACCACCATATGTGTGATCAAATGCATACCGACTAGCTATAAGCGTAACCGTAGAGGATGCAAAACAGCGGAAACATTCGCCGACATCATCCGTTCGCTTAGGGTCAAACGAGGAAAGGACCGTAGAGATCGCAATGATCATGGTAGAATTGACAGAAATTGATCATGATATTCTCATTGCTGATTTCTCAGACCGCTGAAAGAAGAACCCGAAACGATCAACGGTCCGTGTAGGGTCAACATCGTGGAGAAGGTTAGGACCGTAAGCAGAATTGCCTTAAGGCGCGACCGGTGGGATAGTGGATGAGGTTGCAGCCGTTTGTTAAGGTTCGAGAAATAGGAGAACCGTGCAGATCAAAAGGAACCATTGGAGATGTCAATATTTGCAAAATTATTATGAAAAATAAAAAGGGAAGATAACCGGCTGCGAAGATCGTCTTTTTAAAAAAATAAAAATAGGAGCCGAAGATATAAAACTGCTTCATGAGGGCTTATGAAGCAGCATGGTATCAGCATTGACGAGGCGTGTACGACTTCCTTCAAACTCCTCAAAAATGTTTGGAAATGGAAATGGATATCAAGGGCCTAAGAAGTGAGGGTTGACAAATTTGAAGTTACTTCCTTGACTTTCACTTGGAGAACAAATTGCGATGACGGTAACTGAGCAAGACAAAGAACCTACAAAAACACAGCTTCCTCCGTCGTGACAGCCAATGAGGAAGACGACAGTGTTTTACTGAGCTCAACGTTATCACATCAAATATCCGGTACGGCAAAAGGACGACCGACAGGGGTAACAGAAAATAAAGACGCGTTTCAGTACACCCAAAAAAGCCAGATTAAACCAGAACGTTTAACCATTCTGCATCCAAAAACTGCATCGGCGAAAATTGGAACTGACCAAGAAGCCGCATTAAGGAGAGAACAAAGCATAAGCAGTGTCCCAACAAACCCCCTATACGCAGAAGACTATTAAGTGATCATAATCTTCTATTCAATCATTAAGGGAAATAGGCATGGACCTTTTGAGTACCCTATTGAAAATAAGAAACAACCAGCGAGGCCTCAGAATGGATCAAATTTAATGGATAGTCATTAAAGGCATGCCTGAAGCTACATCCGGTACCCCATAAAGCAAGAATACATGATGACATGGAGCTATTCAAGAGTTATCTTGAATGTCTTTTTAAGAAAGGATACGTGTCCCGGTTCTGAAAAGCCTTCGAAATGGGTTGAATAAGACACTCAAATGTTGAGTCCAACCAGTAAAGACCGCTGCAGCTTGTCCTTCCGAATGACGTAGAAACCCATTTATTGCTGAGTACGAAACCTACGCTTAGAATCTCTCACCCAACTGGTTTTTCAACCGGAGTTTTCACCTGCGGAGAAGGAGAAATGGAGAGGGCTCAAATTTGACCTCCTGAAGAGATCCAGACTGGGCGAGAGAAATCTCAAATCTGAGATGGCGAAATTATACACGCCCAGAGGTCATTTATCTGGAGAAAGCCCATGATATTGGATATGGAGGGCAGCCAGATCACAATAAAATAGCATTCAGTGCAAAAATGTCAGTAAACACATTGACCTACAGTTCGATAAAAAAAGCAGTAGCTCCCTACTCAGACTGTGAATGGCATAAGACACACGACCATTCTAACAACTTCGATCCAAATATTGTCCGAAAATTTGTCCAGTCAAAGCTCCGCTTTCTTTATACGAATGCATAGAGTTTGTTCCAGAAATTAAAAAAATTGAAAGAATGAATATCCGATGTGCATCCGCATGTAATTTCCGTTACAGAAACTTTGTTGCAGGTGGAAATATTGAATAGCGAAATCGCCATCGATGGACATCAACACTTACGTCGAGACAGACTGCATAAAAAGGTGTTAAAATTGCAATCTACGTCAACAGCGCAATCATATTATCTGAACGCAGAACTGCTAGCCCTTGCGACTGCGAAGCATTTAAAGATGTGCGGAGATGTGTGATGATGAGGCCCTCTGGGCCTTAAATATACAATTTATTTATTTATAACAATATATGAATTTTTCGACTATATAAATACCACCAAATCAAACTGCAGAAAATGAGGATATGATGTTCGAAATACTGAAAGCTTTATCTCAGACTCAAGACACAGTTATGGCCAGATAGTTTAATGCACCATTAATTAACTGGAAAAAGTTATCCGTAAAAGGTTCGCAGTATTCATTTAGCTCCAGACTATCAAAGCTCACAATGAATCCCTTTCACATACGGATTGTATGTTTCCAACGAGAGTTACAGAGGCTTAAATAGCGAATTGCCTAGATCTCGTTCTTTCAAAGGACCCAATTGATCTGGCTATATTTAGGGCACTCGCGCCGCTCGGTAAAAGTGACCATGTTATGCTGCTGTGTAAATACTGTTTGCACACCAAACAAACGGAGACTCCTGATGTTCGGTTAAATAACTGGCGCGCGAATTCCTCTGCGATGAGAGATGACTTATCGGCATTAAATTGGCAAAATATTTTAATCGGTAATCCGGTTGTCAACTGGACCATTCTCTGGGCGTTATAAACGACGCTATGCACCACAAATGCCCTATTTAAAAGTCCAAAATTCTAACCGCTCTGTTTGGTTAATGCCAGATTTTATAAGACAACTTAACCAAAAGAAAAAACTCTGGAAAAGGTATGTAGCAACAACTCAACCCATGCATTACGAATAATTTGGCCGAAAGCGGAACGCGATTAGGTTAATTATCCGCAGATCACGGAAGGAGTATGAGGCTGAAATTAAAGAATGGGCCGTCGATAAATCAAAAGTACTTTTAAGCTATATCAAAAGTAGGTTTAAGAATAAGGCGACGGTGGCAGTGTTGATAGGTGAAAACAACGAAGGCATTAATGAAAATCACTATAAGGCAGAACAGCAGGACAGTGGGGAATTTTTGAAGATAATAGCACGAAAAAGCAGCGGCATTTTATTAAGAAGGAAAGCCTGGCAATATTACTTTCACTTCCAGAATTTGTGCTCGTGCACTTCATGCCTTCAGCCCACGATCGGCAAAACGTGCCAAAAGCGTACTTACCATAATAAGTGCGGGTTACGTAGATGAACCTTGCGTTATCTGTACCCATATATTGATCAGACTTAAAAATTTGGAAGACGAGCTTGGGGATTTAAGGAAGCTCCTGAAGCAAAATATTGACGGAGAGAGAGAAAGTACCTGCTTTTGAACAAAAAATCAAAGCGCAAAATAGAAATAATTCAAGATAATACCGTCTCAGAAGCTTCCGAATTTATGGGTTGCAACCCAGTAAATGCCAAATTGGATAACAGTAATATCAGGACAACTTCAACAGTGCCTCTTCTCAAGGCAGTCCAAACATCCGACTCAACTTCTGTCAGCCATCCCAGCAGTTCTACAGGGCCCGTTGTTGAAAGCGAAAAAAAACCAACGCATGGTAAGATAAAATTAGGAAACAGCATAACAGGAGTATAAAGTCAAAAACAACTCCCATGAATCCTTCAGATCATTCAAAGGAAAATATGGTCGGTTTTGTATAAAAGACGTCCTAGACCAAGAGAATTGAGTAGTTATTTGGGGTTTATCTAAATCACATGCTCCATCCCCCGAAGGAAAGGATCTCCGGTGACCTTGCTATGTTTCAGAACCTGCTGAAAGCGAAGGTAACCATTCACGCAGCGTTCAGGATCGGAAAAAAGGATATCGAACAGTCAGAAACTGTAAGACCATGGCCTATGAAAGTTTTCTTGCACAACAAGGAAAAGGATAAACTACTTCTATCTAAAAAAACCAACCTTCGAAACTCTCATAAGGAGTTTTTTTTCAGCCGACTACTCTCCAACATAACGTCTCAAACGCCGCTAATTAGTGATGGAATTGAAGAGGAGACTTGCAGCTGGAGAGAACAGTCTGGTTATTTTCATGGGACGCGTGATATAGAGAAACTTTACGTTGCTCTGGAACCAGCCAATGCTCATGATGGCAGCGGCAAACTCGAGACAAACGTAATTTGGCCCTGCCGAATGCTGCCAACTTAAATTTTTGTAAACCAATGCCCAAAGTCTGTTTTCGAAGCTCGACGAACTGAGAATTCAGGAAGCCGTTCTTTCTCCTAATATTATAGCAATCACAGAAACATGGCTGTCGCAAAACATCAGCGATTGCGAAGTAGCATTATCCGGTTACCGGTTGTTCAAGAGAGACCGCACCCACCGCCAGGGTGGAAGAGTTCCGATGCATGCAAAGAGCAATTTTACTGTTTTTGTAAGAATAAAGAAGATTAACAATTGTATCGATGCTATTTGATTGACTATAAAGACACAGGGATCGCAATCCCTTGAAGCCAGGACTCTCTACCGACCACCGGAGACGGACATCGACGCTGATACTTCTTTGCTGGAGAACATAAAGGAGATTGGTAGTCGACCTGATGTTGTTCTCATGGGTGACTTCTATGCACCCAGCATTCGATGGAAAGATCTGCAGGCGCAGTGCTCAACGTATTCCTTCGATCAACGTCTTCTAAAGACAACACTTGAAGCACTTCTTACACAAAATGTCTTTGTTCCTACGAGAGCGCATACAGGACAACAGGCTAGTTGTTTAGATCTCATCTTCACGAAATATCCTGAAATTATAGACGAGGTACACTGCCTACCTCCACTTGATCGAAGTGATCATGCAGAACATTCATTGGAGTATGGTTTATATTCTGTACCATCTGCAATAATTGAAACCAGGTCTAATCTTTGGTGATGAAACTTTTTCAAGATGAGAGCAGAGGCATCACGAATAGACTTAGATCTTCTGTTCTCCGGGAACATCACTGAAGTATGGAATTTATATAAGGAGTGGGTGTTGAATTTAATAGAATGCCATTGTCTGTCATCAAAACTTACGATATCTGACAGACCACAGTGGCTAACAAGAGATCCAAAAAGAGAGCTTAACAGGAAAATAAGGCTTTGGTATAAATTTTGCCGATCCAATGCAAATTTATGCAAGCATATAAAATTAAAAGGAACAGGATTTAAAAAAATTGTTCTTCAAAAGATGACGGGATTACGAGAGGAATTTGCTCCTGCGAGTAGTTCACAATCCCAAATTGCTCGACAGCTTTTTACAAAAAAGCTCACGTAACAGGAACCCAATTCCTGCTATGAGCAACGATGATGGTTTCGAGATACAAGAAATTAAAAACAAAGCTGAACACGTTTTGTTGTTATTTTAATCGGTTCTCACCAGAAAAGGTGTTTTCATTCCATCTAGTTACGAGACTATAGGAGCAACAATCATCAAGGATATGCTCTTTCGGGAAGAGGTGGTCTTTGAAGAACTAAAAAGCATGAAGGCATGTAAATCCCCTGGCCCCGATGAGACTCTAGCAAGGCTGATCCTTGAACTTGATCGAGAGCTGGCCAAACCACTATCCTTTCTGTACCAGAAATCGTTCGATACTGGAATTCTTCCTACCAACTGGAAAACAGCCCACATTGCAGCGCTTCACAAAAGCGGTAGTCACGCACTTGCTACAAACTACAGGCCTGTCTGCCTGACCTCAATCTGTTGCACGGTTAGGGCGAAGATTTTCTAAAAGAAATTGATGATTGATTAAGAATCCAATAACCTCGGATACAATGCACAATAGTCTTTCGTAGAGGAAGATCGTGCGTTACGAACTTACTTTATACCATATGCAGATGTTTTATTTGAGTACCCGGAAGGGCACTGTCATTGGAAATAACCGTAAAGGAGTGCGAAATCGTTTCCAGTTACGTTATAAATATAAGGTCAGCTTCTTGGCGATGACAAATGACTCAAAACAATGTGTAAAAAAAGAAAAATGAGCAGACAGGGAAAAAACTCATTGGGCTATTTTATGGAATAGGCATATCTTGAATAAGGTTTGTGGGATTTGAAGGATAAAAAACTGTCACTCTTGGATGAAAAATATACGCGTTCGGTAGGACAACATGTCGATGAGAGCGTATGACGCTTCAAAACACTCCTCATTGCGGGAGAAATCATCTAAAGACAGGGACTACTTGTCACCACCGTAGGTGTGATCTAAATACGTATTGACTAGCTATATGCGTAACCGTCAAGGATGCATGACAGGGAAACCTTCACAGGCATCATTCATACGCTTAGGGTCGAAGGAGGAAAGGACCGTAGAGATCATGGTAGAATTGCAAAAAAATCGACCATGATACTCTCATTGCTGATTTCTTAGACCCCCGACAGAGGAACCAGAAATTATCGTCAACAGTCCGTCTAGGGTTGACCCCGGGGAGAAGGATAGGACCGTAAGCACCATTGAATTAAGATGCAGCAGATGCTATAGCGGACGAGGTTGGAGCCATTTGAAAAGTGTCAAGAAAAATGAGAATCACGAAGACCGAGGAAACGACTGGCGTCATCAATATTTCCAAATGATGGTTGCGATCAAGAGGGAACAAAACCAACTTCCAAGATCGTATTTTTTAAAAAAAAATGTTTGCATAAGAAACAAAAATGCTCCACGAGGGCATATGGTTGGTTGCTACTGAGCGTAGTACTAAAGGATAATGGGAGTTCCGGTAATTTAGTAAGAAGAAATGACCATAATGCGCTCAGGCGTGCTAGTTGGTAATAGTATCGATGATGAATCCGATGCATGCACAGCTCAGTATCCAGATTGTAATTCTGATAATGGTTATCGGCATTCGAACCGGAGGTGCTTTAAAACGAGCGCGCAATATGACATAAGTGTTTGGCGATCATTTTATGCAGGCATGGATTATGATGACATCATATTTCATAGAGGAAACGATGCATGGAAGAAATAATTCGGAGGTGGACTTCTAAAGTCCCGATTGTCTTTTCTCAGGTTCATGGAGAAAGCTCCTCGCAAAGGAAGAGGAAAATATAAGGCGAGTTTAATGAGTGTTAAGATAAATGTGCAGTCTTTGCTTAAAAGTAGGCAGGTTATTTATAACCTTATATTGATTGAAAAGTTATTTCAACGAAAGCAATATCTGAAAGCAAAAAAACAGAGAGCGTTTAAATGTGGAGAATATAGGAGGCAGTATAATCAGTGAAGAGTTACGTAGGTTGTAGAGAGGAACAACGGGGGTAAGGGTTGGAATTTGTGGAATAGTTGAATGATTATTAAGGCGATAAAGGAGGCAGAGGCCAGCTTCCAGTCTCCGAACCCATATAAATTTGAGGTTAGTTAGCTGGCACCTGCTCGAGTAGGAGGTAGTTGAAAGTGTTATTTCCAAGTCTTCTGTAGGTGTGAGCGAGGCTAAAAATCCCGTCACTGACAAAATTTTGATAAAAGGTACATACGTTTGTCAGCATATGAGTATCTAGCTAGCAGTTAAATACTTCAACAATATCTGAGAGGAATACTGCATAAGGCAGTCTGTTCATGCTTTAATGACCCTCTGCGAGAAAGCGTTCCACCGGACGTCTGCATGGACCACCTTCATCTTCAATTTAAAGGGATAACCCCACATATGGTCCGTTCCGGCCAATTCGAAGAATTTATCAAATGATAGGAAGAATTTACGATCTCTGACAACCCGGTTTGTTCGAATAAGGTCACCGCGTAGTTGCCTGTACTTAAGAGGAAACAAGGCAAGTCCAGCCATTCTGGTTTCGTAAGACAGATGACAAAAATACTTGACCATCTTTGTAGTCCCCGCATGTACTCCTTCCAGTTGATGCTAATCCTTCTTAAACCACGGACGCCAGGCATAAGCAGCATATTTCACGTGTGATCGAAACAATGCTCCACAGGTCCTTCCAAATAGATCCTTGTCAAGCTGGAAATCCTTGTCTCAGCAAAATCCACATATGGAATTCGGAATGCCAACATGGATGCCCTGGATAAAGAAAGACAGTTATCCCATTGCGCAGGTACAAAGAAAGAGGAAAAATTGGTACACGGTCTTTGGACCCTGTCACATCCAGAAAGAATTTGCAAAGTTAATAGTTACCCCCTATCCTATAGAAAAACGGGACATGACCTGCTATGGACATTCTGCATTATCCAAGGACATGACTGTTAGCCGAAATGTGAAGATTTCCTTGAGTTTACAAACATGATTCACCTGCGGGCTCATCCACAGAAGATCAAACGGGAATGTCTGCGCCTTGATCAGCGAAAGTTTTCGTTCAGTCAGCGAGTGGTTCGACCATGAAACTAACTTCCATGTGAAATACTGACGTTTGATACCGTGGATATGTTCAAAGGGCAGTTGGAATGCCTAATTTTTGATAAACGACGATTCTCAATGCAGGATTAACTTCCGCCAACTATTAGCATATATTTATGATTTCAATTTATTTGTACCGTTTAACTACACGTTTGATGTAAAAATTTTCCACAAAACTTTGTAATGTAAATGAGGATTAAAACTGTTCAGAACAGAGGTATACAAAAAAACTAACGCTAAGTGGGGAGATGTGGGTCTAAACTACCGAACGACAAAAGGACTGTAAAAATGGCAGAGGATTGTTAGAATGCAGACGTTAGAATGCGAAACATAGCCCCCTACGTAGCAAGTGTTGTAGAGGATTTTATTGAGCTCTTCACAAGATCCAGAAAGCTATGCACCAAGGACGATGGGCAGAGTAAGCAATTTAATTGAGATGACGTCGGGCGGAATGCGATCGAGGAATGAAAATCGATCGTTGCAATTGACAGCAAATAATTCAGGCAGATCAGCACGGTTAAGAAAGTGCTGACAGCATGCAGCAGCGAAAAACAAGAGACGCTCAGGTGCGAGTCGAAGTTCACTGGGTGTATTTTTTAGCAAATTCAAACAAACTTACATAAAGGTTCAGGTGTAACGAACCACAGTTCCAACTGAATTCTTTGAATGGACTGGTAGCACTTTTCACGTGGATCCCGGATGGGAATGGTGATCGATGGTCTGTGAAGATGGCCGGTGTTCCTTCTTTCCCTACCGCTGACATCTCCCCTCGTTACCGCCGTTGTACCGTCTCGAAAGTCTCTGACCGTCAGCATCTCCACGACCCTCACCCGCATTTGCGAACAGCACTGCACTCCCCACCGGTATCTAACTGATCATTCGTGACCACCTCCCACTCCAAGCGGATCGATTGTATAAGTCCCCAGTATTCGCTTGTATCTTTATATTTCTCTTTTACTATCTACAATTTGTTACTGTTAACATAGATACCTTACGTTATAAACTTATTCTCTCCTGCTTTCTATACATGTGTGCATGATGAAGTGTGTAACGATTCTGCCGACGTTATATGGCTACAGATTGTCCTAGTGATATACTCCACAGTGTGTGCTATCTTTGACATTGTCGGCCGCTACATTGGTGGCAGCGGTGGGATGGAGAGGAGCACACACTTCCACACCTACCAAACCAACCTACACAGCACTGAGGACAGTGCTGCATTTCAGAAGGAGGCCATGTAACGAACCACAGTTCCGACTGAATTCTTTGAATGGACTGGGAACACTTTTTCGCGCGGATCCCGGATGGGAATGGTGTGATCGATGGTCTGTGAAGATGGCCGGTGTTCCTTCTTTTCCCTACCGCTGACATCTCCCCTCGTTACCGCCGTCGTACCGTCTCGAAAGTCCCTGACCGTCAGCATCTCCACGACCCTCACCCGCATTTGCGAACAGCACTGCACTCCCCACCGGTATCTAACTGATCATTCGTGACCACCTCCCACTCCAAGCGGATCGATTTTATAAGTCCCCCAGTATTCGCTTGTATCTTTATATTTCTGTTTTACTATCTACAATTTGTTACTGTCAACATAGATACCTTACGTTATAAACTTATTCTCCCCTGCTATCTATACATGTGTTCATGATGATGTGTGTAACGATTCTGCCGGCGTTATATGGCTACAGATTTTCCTAGTGATATACTCCACAGTGTGTGCTATCTTTGACATTCTCGGCCGCTGCATACAGGGTCTGCCGAATAATTGGGCTTAGTTGACTGATTGCTAAAAGGTGAAAAATAGATTAGGAGCAGAGAAGAGTTCAACGGTAGAAACTTTCAATGCAGTCATACAGTCTTCATATTTGTATTATATATCATAGTGTTGATTATGTTTTGAGTCTGGCTGCTATGAAACAGCTAGTACCATTCGTTTCATAAAGCTATATCAAAACCTAGACGTGCGGCTCATTGCGCATTCGAGATAACATAGAGCATAAATGATGTTAAAAACGGAAAAAACATACTGCTAACAGACTGAGATAAAAATAATAAGTTTTTGCAAGTTAGTTTTTAAAGCAAATTGTTTACTAATCATAAAAATTATACATAAAAATAAAGACGCTATCCAAAACATTTTTAAAATGTAAAGTTATCATAATTTTTAAAATAGTTTTAACAATAGAGCTGCTTTTAGATAATGGATATATAAATCAGTAAAGTGGAGAGCCGTATACGCAGCCGGAAGGGATGGAGTATTTATGAGTCTTTGTGGGTCACTAACGCCATATGGCTTCACATAACCAGGGTGTACCCACATAACAGATGATAAGATTCTCATCTGTATTGCATTGCAGGTCGTCGTAGGTGGTTTATAAAAGGACGTCAAATAACTAATCGTGGGAATCTATCGTGGTTCTAGTGAAATGGCTATCGCCGCACGCAAAGTACGTTTGGATTTTCACTTGGGCTTCTGGGTGCAGCTCATCGGGAGGATAGGTTGAGTAGCTATCGCCGAGAGTAACCGCCGCGTCGCGTTTCGGCCCAATTCTCGTGAGACTGAGTTGAAAAATGCCCGTATCTATTCAAAAGTAATGTGTGCTGTTATTTAGCAGATGTTGTTTGATATTTTAAATTCTAGTAGGTTCGACTGTTTCTGATAGAACTTTGTGAGGCATTCCATATTGTCGTCTTTGGAATGAGTTACGGCGTTTGAATGGCGGGATTTTTGAACATTTGTCAAATATCTATAGTTCATCAAATAGTGATTTGTTAGATAGGATATATTGGTTTGATGCGGGATGTTGGTAGAATAGTAGATGGTTTTGACTCTTCCTGATAGACTGGGTCGGAGAGCTTCAGTATGTCGCATGTATGGAATAGAAGTTCGATGTTGGGCCTTGAATGCCAGAACTATTTGATAATAGTTTCTGAAGCATCTTTGAATGGCTTCTAGTTTCATTCAGCCATCTGATGGCATAATGCCAACAAAAATTGGCAGTAATCAAAGGAGAATTAGCAGTACATTTTATACAGTCTTGTCTTTAGGAGCAGGTGAGGAGAAATTTTTACAAATGAATCCGCATAGTCTAGTGGCTTTTGGTGATATTTGTTTTTAACGTGGGGAGATAAATCAAAGAGTATTGGTATAGCTAAGACCTAAGTCTTTTATTGATGTTGTCTCGGTTATTTCCTGATTATTGAAAAATATGGGAGGAAGTTTTTGTGAACAAAAGATCAGGAGATGACATTTACTTGGAGAGAATGGCATTTGCCATTGGTACTCCATTCGCTTAGTTTTTAAGATCATTTTTCAATCGTTCTATGCATACTGGCTACTGTATGCTGGTTATATCATATATGCAAGTTTTAAGTCGTCCGCATATAAAAATGTTTTAGCTGACGTTGATATAGAGGATAAGTCGTGAATGCATATAGAAATAGGAGGGACCTAGGATGAGTCCCTGAAAATTACTCCACTACTAATATGAGATGGTTCTGAGACTACGTTTCAATTTTTGTACTACCTGATATCGGTTTTGAAGGTAATATTTTAGAAAGTCAGAAGGAGACCCAATCCATGACTTTTAAGCTTCACTAGAAGCCTTTTGATGGGGATACTTTATCAAACGCTTTTTAGGGTCAAAGTATATCGTAGCTTCACCGTGTTTCCGTCATCTCTGTTACTGGAAAACGAATTCAAAGGAAGTGAGATGCTTGGGACCTGACATGCGCTTTGGGTGAAAGTGTTGAGGGGAAGGTTAATGAGGTTAGCGTTCGTTCAGATGGTTCATCGTGGGTTTCGAGTGTTTTCTAGGATGTGCTGTAACAGCTGTTCGGTGAACACACGATGAACTGTGTATCAGATCGGTTCCCGTAAAGATTGGTGTTATGCTTGAGTATTTCCACATTTCTGGATACATTCCATTCGATGCAGGTAAAGGAGGAATAGAGATCAAAGACAGCAGTATTGGAGCATGTATCATATGCTTCAGTATGCAAGTGTGGGATTTTATTCGGTCAATACGTGGTGGAATTAGGAAAGCTGTCTGATAGCTTTTTGACTGTTTCTTCGGCTAATAGCAGATCTCATTGAGGGTAAAATGCTGTCATGTCTGTTGGTTGGGGAATCGGCTCCTCCTCAATTGAATAGATGGATGAGTAATTTTTGAATAGTTGCTATTTGGTTATCGTCCGTTATTACTTGCCCTGCGTCATCAATCATGAGTTGGGGGACCCTTGGTTTCGATTAGTATTCATTTTGTTTCCAAAAGATCTGGGCTGCCGAGGACTCTATTGTCCGGCGTTCAGGCTGCTGTTTTCCATTTTCCAACTAGATCGTGAAATTCTCTAATTCGTCTGAGTGTGGATAAATAAGTAACTGAGGGATCATGAAGCTGTTTTTAGCAGCCTCTTGGAAAGAAGTTAGGAATTTGTGACGTATATGGGATCTCTCATCTATTAAGGTATTTCAAATTATAAAAAGTGTAGGGTATAAAATGTTAGCAGCTTCCGTCGCGGATGTCGTTATGAAAGAGATGAACTCCAGTCTAGTGACCTTACATGTAGTTGTTCATATAGTCAATGTCGAGTTTTCTTGGATTTATGTATAAATGTAACTATTATATACTATTTAATTTTATGTTTAAGAGGAGAAATTTTTATTTGTTTGCCTTATAATCACTTGCAAAGGTTATGCTGTCGTTATGCGTATGTAGGGGCCAGATACCATTTGTGAGAAATAATGTCTAGTATGTTGTTTCCCTCGGGTCGGTTTATTGATTATTTGTGTCCAATTATGAAAGAAAATTGATGATGGCAGTTCAACATGTCTATTAGGGGCTGATAGTGAAGCCCAGTTTATTTCAAGGACAGTTTAGATCACCCGCAATTATCTTATATTCAAATTGAATATTTGATATGGTTTCTATGGTATGGTATCTATGGTATCTATTAGATTGGTTAGCTAGTTTCATAAGGACTGCATGCTGGAGGAGTGTAGAGACATTCGATAAGTATATTTTTGTGCGACAGGGATTTTACTGTGACAAAGCGTGCTTCGCCAGGGAAATTTTCATGTGAAACATCGAAACCACTTTGTTAAATGGTATTTTTGAGGTATATCCTACAACCACCACCTCGTTTATTAATGCGGTCTCTTCGATAAAAATTGTAGTTTGGGACACATAGGTAAGCATTCAATGTTAATTCATTGACCGATGTTTCCGGTAAACAAACTATATCGGGATAATAGGCTTCAGCGAATGTTCTAAGTTGTGTTATTTTATGTACTATCGATCTCTCATTAATAAGGGCGATACTAAGGATGTCGGATAAGGACAGAGACCAGCTGTTATGAAAAAAATGATTTCTTAAACTGTTTTGATTTGCGATGGGCTAATGGAAGGGAATCATATATCTGTTGGAAGGTATATTGATGTGTATTTTTGAGATATGAGTGAATGGGTAGAGTGTATGTGTTGATTGGGTGGTGGATTTGAGTGCATGGGATTTAAAGTGTATGGAGTTGTGTGTAGGTGTTAGAGTGCATGAGTTGAGTGTAGAGAGTTATATACCCCATATAGAGAGAAGGATTTACTAGGCAGTTATTGTCGGGGAGGTTTGCCGACTAGAGTAACTGTTTGGTTGCCATAAGTTGTAACCATGTTTGAACGGTTATGTGTGTTGGTTTACTCCTATGCCATGCATTTGAGAGTTGACGTGTTATTATAAAACTTATTCGTGTCTTATGAGAGTTTGGAGAAATCGGAATATGTTGCTTGGGTTGGGGCATGGCTTTTTGGTAACGGTGTGGCAAAGCTTTGCATAGAATACTAACTAGAACAAGTGGATTATCTTTTGAGCAGAAGGATTGACATGCACATTATAGTTGTATTATTTGCTAGGTCGACATTTTTCTGTGTGGATTTCGGTTGGCGGATTCAGTAGTAACATTTATGTTACTATCTATGTTGCGACATGACTGGATCAGAATTTGTGTCATCAAGCTGTTCCAGGGGAAGTTTTTAGCATTTTGAGGTGCTCGTTTGTTTGATTCTGACCTCCTCTCTAACTGTATAAACAGTTATTCGATTATTATTATAAGTGTCAGAATAAAAATAAGGTAAACTTGCCAAAGAGTTTAGCTAAAACACTATGTTTATCATTTGGTTGCTTGGCTTGTACGCTATAGTTAGCAGCGATTAGAGATACCCTGTAGTCCAACTGAAGTATGAGGATTAACATCTGTTTTGGGGCTACGTGGCGGTCTGGTCTGGGGTTCGGCTTCAGTCCACTGGGTCCTGTGGTCAGGTTGGTCGTGTGTGTCATGGCTACATGCCTGTCAGTTCCGTGTATGGCCATGTCCTCTTCCTGTGTCTCGATCGATTCCTGTGTTCGGGATCGGTGGATGTATGTATGAGGGTGAGGAAAAGAATGTCTCAGTGTCTTTGAATGTGAAGCAGTTTTAGGCTTGTCTTTGAATTGGGGGTTTTGGCGGTTTGTGCTGGTTGGTTATGACATGTATGTTTGGCAGACAGTTAGCTTGCCGGTGCTAATCAAAATATAAATTCTAAATTTAATAATGTAGTATGTAATGTGATTCTTAATATTCGGATATAATCAAAGTTCATTATAAAGCTAGTTGTTAATTGTTTTGCGAGTCTGTAATAGACATTATAAGCACCCTCGGTCGCGGCGCTGGCATCTGCTGGACTATGTTCTCGTCGGAGGCGAGATCGACAGGACGTGCTGGTAACCAAGGCGATCCGCGATGCCGATGGTTGGACAGATCACCGCCTCGTCATCTCCCAGATGAGGCTCCGACTGCAACCCCGACGAAGGCCCCAAGGTAAGAGGCCGCCATGTAAAGTTAAATACTCTTTTATTAAATTTGCCTGCTCACTGTTTTTGATTTCAGCAACCAAATAACCGAGAAACTGGAGGACCTGCATGCTCCAGATGATAACGATACCGTGGAGACACGATGGTGTCAACTGCGAAATGTCATCCAGTCCACCGCCCTCGATGTACTCGGACGCGCACACCGTCGACACCAGGACTGGTTTGACGACAATGACGCCGACATCAGCAACTTACTTGCGGAGAAGAATGGACTACACAAAGCCTACATGGACCTTCGGACTGACATCAACAAAGCAGCCTTTTTCAGATGCCGGCGCCTTGTACAACAACGACTGCGGGAGATGCAGGATGCCTGGATGATCCGAAAGGCTGAAGAAATCCAGGGGTATGCGGACCGCAATGAAATGAAAAACTTTTTCAAAGCCATCAAGGCCATCTACGGCCCGTGTATCAAAGGGTCCGCACCGCTGCTCAGCTCGATGGGACAACACTGCTGACAGAGAAATCGCAAATTCTGAAGCGCTGGGCCGAGCACTTCAGAAGTGTCCTAATTGCTCATCAGCCATCTCTGATGCTGCCATTGACCGGCTCCCTCAAAGTGGACACGAACAATGACCTTGATCTGCCGCCTTCCCTACCAGAAACCATCCGGGCCGTGCAGCAGATTTCCAGCGGTAAAAGCACCGGGATCCGACGCAATCCCACCGGAAGTCTACAAGCACGGTGGGCCCCGGCTGATGGCAGAACTCACAACACTCTTCCAGGAGATGTGGCGCCAAGGACAAGTTCCTCAGGATTTCAAAGACGCGACCATCGTCCATCTCTACAAACGGAAGGGAACCGGCAACTCTGTGATAATCACAGAGGCATCTCGTTACTCAACATCGCCGGGAAGATCTTCGCCCGTATCCTTCTCAATCGTCTTAACGGTCATCTAGAGCAGGGCCTGCTCCCGGAAAAGCCAATGTGGCTTCCGCCGACACCGCGGGACAACCGATATGATCTTTGCCGCCCGCCAGCTACAAGAGAAGTGTCAGGAGATGCGAACTCACCTTAACACTACCTTCGTGGATCTAACGAAAGCCTTTGACACGGTGAATCGGGACGGACTGTGGAAAGTCATGCAGAAATTTGGTTGTCCTGAGCGGTTCACGCACATGGTGCGTCAGCTTCATGACGGGATGACGGCGCGCGTCACTGACAACTGGACGGTATCCGAAGCATTCGCAGTGACCGACGGAGTGAAGCAGGGCTGCGTACTGGCCCCCACCCTCTTCAGTCTCATGTTCTCGGCTATGCTGATGGACGCCTACCGTGATGAGCAGCCTGGTATTCATCGCCTACAGAACTGACGGGCACCTTCTCAACAGTCGGCGTATGCAGGCTCCAACGCGCGTGTCTACCACTACAGTCCATGACTTGCTCTTCGCGGACGACTGCGCCCTTAACACCGTGACGGAGGAGGACATGCAAAGGAGCATGGACCTCTTCGCCGAAGGCTGCGCCGATTTGGATTAACAATCAGTACAGCCAAAACGGTTGTCATGCACCAGCCGCCACCCAGCGCGGAATACAATGCTCTTCGAATAAATGTCAACGGTGTTCAACTCAAAATGTGGAAACCTTCGCTTATCTAGGAAGCACGATGTCGCGCAATATGAAAATCGATGACGAGGTTGCCCAACGGATTTCAAAGCTAGTCAGGCCTTCGGCCGGCTGCAGAGCCTCCGTGTGGAATCGCCACGGTATTCACCTGAACAGCAAACTGAAGATGTACAAGGCCGTCGTCTTGTCGACGCTCCTTTACGGAGCGAAACCTAGACCGTCTACTCGAACCAAGCCAGAAAGCTGAATCACTTTCATCTCAGCTGCCTCCGCAGAATACTGAAGCTGAGATGGCAAGACAGGGATACCGGACACGGAAGTCCTGGAGCGGACCGGAATCCTCAGCATCCATGCCATGCTGAGGCAAGTGCAGCTGCGATGGAGCGGCCACTTGGTAAGAATGGACGACGAGCGACTACCCAAACGACTTTTTCTACGGAGATGTCGCTACGGGTTCTCGTCGGCAGGGAGGGTCAAAAACAACGCTTCAAGGACACTTTTAAGAAATCGCTGAAGCAAATGCAAATCAACTCGGCGACCTGGGAAGACCTCGCCCAGGATAGACCGGCATGGAGAAGATCAGTGAAGACTGGTTCAGCAATCTACGAGGCCAACCGGATCGCTGCCGCCAAAGGCTAAAAGAGCGGCACGAAAGTCACCAGCGCCCCGCACCAACACTGCCAATGCCCAGGCCCTGCCAACATGCCCGCGCTGTCAACGCATCTTCCGCGCGCGAATCGGCCTGGTCGGACATCTTCGGACGCAATGCACCAACAATCCCACAATTCCAATTTCTACGTCAAATTCTGCCAACCCTCATTCTGACTCCCCCACCCTCACTCCTGACATCAATTCCATTCCTCCCACAATCATAGAGACCACATCCATCTACTCATCGCCTGTTACCCCCACCACCGCAACCACCATTGCCTTCGCCTTCACTACTACCACCACAACCACCATCAGCGATGGGGAATCTCTCCTAAGCTGTACTCAATGCGACCGCACATTCACCTCACGCATCGGCCTGGTCGGTCACTTGCGAATACATCGTACATAGACCGGTGAGCCAGTGCCTGGAACACCATCACACAGCAGAGATCGTCGCCTCCACTGCCCTCACTGTACTCGCGCATTCACTCATCGCATGGGCCTATTCGGTCACATGCGCATCCATAACAGCGGAATTCACCACAATGCCGACAACACCGATACACCATTCACACCCTCCGCTCCTGCCATTCTTAGCGCCCCTGCCACCCCCACTACCATGAATGACATCGCCCCAGCCTCTACCGATTTCTCCTGCCCACACTGCGCCCGCAACTTCAACTCACGCATCGGCCTGGCCGGTCACCTGCGAATCCATCGCACGGAGGCTGGTGAACCAGTGCCTGGGGGCTCCGACATATAGTCGACGCGCCCGCCTTCACTGACCTCCTTGCTCCCGCACGTTTACACACCGCATGGGCCTCTTAGGACACATGCACCTCCACGACAACCTCCGGTAAACCACCGGAGGCTAAGCTACATCAGCACACACTACCTACACCAATACATCGACTACACCCTCACAATCACCATTTACCAGAGTATATCACGGTTTCCTAGAAACCGTGGCTGGGAAGTCTGCCAATCTGACGCTTCCACCAGACCACGCCGTCGGCTCAGTGTATGTGCTGTGTGTGTCGAGTGGCTGACCAGTGGACTGGGAGTCAGACGGCGATGGCTGCTCCATATCCCCTGAGTTTGTGAATCCTGGTGTGTTCATTATGGGGGCCAGGTCGTGCTGTGACGCGCGAAGACGGGTACGCCGATCCGTCAGCCAATGCGCCCACTCCCACATCAGGCAACTGACCGGCTCGGACAGTAGTCTGACTGTGGGGGTGAGGGAGAGAGTGAGGTCGACAGTTCAGTGCATATTCCTCACTATAAACAATCTGACGCGCTTTAAACTATCACGGTGCGCTAAAAGCCGTGGCTTGGAAGGTTGCCAACTGACGGGATAACTCGGACCGCGTGGCCAGCCCAATGTGTGTTTTGTGTGGAGTGGCTGACTGGCGGACTGAGAGTCAGGTTTCAATGGCTCCTTCTTAATGTGGCCTTTATGGCACTCCCACACCGTGGGATCCGAGCCAGGTGTGGTGGCACGCCCAGGGGCGGCTCCGGCCGCGCCAACCACCTACGCCCTCTCCATCTCCGGTCTTCTTGACTCTGTCTTGACACCGGGCTCAGGTGGGGGAGGAGGAGAGAGTGCGGTAGCTGCAGCGCAAGGCTACTATCACTTAAAACTAATTCACGCGCAAGTCACCGTCCCTGCTCCACCTGGTGTGGAGCATACGGTGGACCTCGTCGAAATCGACGGTCGAACTGTCGAGGGTTGATTGTACGGGTTAAACCCTATATGGGGGGGAGGATTAACTGTAAGGTTATTATAAATATCTGCGGTTATTGTTTGGAAGGTTTGCTGGCCTATGTAACTGGTTTGGTTGCCATCAGTTGCTACTATGTTTTAAAGGTAAGCATGCGTTGGTTTACTCCTATGCCATGCAATTGTAGTTGAGAAATTTGCGGTGTTATTTTTTGTTTATTTTATTTATGTATTGCCAGTTTACAGGCAAGGTCAAAAATATATATATACAGTAGAGGGTCAAGCTGACAGTGAAAAAACTCCCGATCGCTGTTTCAGGTGTTTTCGGGATAAAAACTGCAGCTTACTGAGTAATTAAAGATCACGACAGGGACGCGTTAACACAGGTGCCCAGTGAAGAACTTCTCAATTCAGTGTTACGGATCCGGTATTCTGCACCAGCAGGTATATCGGCAAGCGGCTGTTCGCTGTCGACTGAAAAATAAACCGATTGAGGTCTGCAGAGCCAGCAATATTGCCCTCAGCATGAAGTCCGGCACAGGATTCAGAGTCCGTGAACGCCATCAGAACCGAAGAGAGCTTCCACAGAAACAGCACCCAAACGTTTTGGAAGGTGTCCTGAATGTAGAAAACTAGGGAAATTTCGCGTAAACAAGGGATATCTTTGCTGAATTTTGATATATCTAGGTAGCTTATTCCAGATTGCTATAGCGTTTACCGCAAAAAAACTGTCGGTATCTAACTGTGCGGGCCAAAGGAAGAAATAAAAAATAAATCTCGATGACTGGTGCGCCGAGAGTGGTCGAGGTGCCTCAGAGATGTAAAAAGGGGTTAAATGTACGACTGTTTAGAAGTTTAAACAGTAAAATAGTCCCTTCTGTAATCTGCGAAGCCACAGTGGGTCAAGGCTTGTATGCTCACGGCGTTGTTGGTAGGACAGGTTTCAGTGTTCTGAATAAAAACTCTTTTTGTAAAGAAGTGCTGGACTGATTCTATCTTCTTTCGTTCACTAGCGTGCAGAAGGCTAAATAGAAACGAGCAGTATTCCAGACTAGGCCTGACATATATTTTATAGAGGCTGATTCTAATGTGAATATGATATGCCCCGATCCTTTATAACTCCGGGCACATTTAGATCGTGACCGTCGATGCATAGGTGGGGCTGATGGTTGTCGCCAATAACCATAACGGAGCACTTTTGCCAAGTAAATGAGAAGCGCCATGTGCGACACCACTGAGCGAAGGCCTGAAGATCCTTTTTTAAGAGCTCAAGCACGATGTTGCAATCAACCGGTTTATATTGATAGGCAACTTTTAAATCGTCAGCGTACACAAAGGGCCTACCATAATGAAAACAATCAGGAACATCGTTGACAAAGAGGCAAAAAAGCAGCGGGCCGAGCACGCTGCCCTTAATATCTCCTCTCCTCACATGCGTGGGGTTGGATATAACATCAGAAAGTTTAATCCGTTGTGCGCGAGAATTCAAATAGGAAAATATTAAGTTCAGAAGCTTGTTACCTATGCCGAAGGAGGCAAGTTTCAGCAGTAGGAGATCATGGTCAACACGATCAAAAGCCTTAGTGAAATCGAAGTAAACGGTGTTAATTGCAAAACCGCTGTCTCTAGATTGTAGCACATGATCAAAAAAAGAGAGCTGGCAAGTGTCACAGGACCTTTTTTCGAGAAAACCATGCTGAGCCGCATTAAGTAGGTTATTTTCTCTTAGGTGACGCATCATCTTGTCTTTGATTAAGGTCTCGAAGATCTTCGAGACTGCTGGTAGTGTATTTATTGGCCTAAAGTCGTCAAATGACGTAGGTCAACAGTGTTTGGGAATAGGCAATATGTGCGATTCCTTCCATAAAATAGGGAAAGTTTCACTTTCAAGGGCAAGATTAAATATCTTATACAGAAGGGACGGGTAAAATAGCGTTAGCATCCGCCTTTAAAACGCTGACCGGGACGCCATCTGGTCCTGGACTGTAAGATTGACGAAAAGGCCAAATGGCTACGGTCACGTCCTAGAGGGTAAAATTTATGGTTTCGAGGACGTTATCGGTCCAAACCCGGATGATAGGAAAGGGGGCGACAGTATTTTCACTAAACATTCTAGACAAGAAAGCATTGAAGCTAGCAGCAGTCAACTTAGCGTCAGCTATTGGGTTTCCTAAAACGTATCGAAGTACGGGGTACTGCGTTTTTCTCTGCGCTTTAACTGTGCGCAAAAAGAGCTTCGCAACATTTAACGAAGGGTTTTTCGGCAAAGGTAACCTCATCGGCTTGTCGGTTTTCGTCAGAGTGCCTCTTAGTCTCTTCAAAGATTTGTTGGATCAAGGGCAGGACGGAGGTGTCGTTTTAAATATGAAAACGACGGGAGAGTCTACGCAGTCTACGTTGGAATGATAAAGGGAGGTAGACTTCATCCTTGACATTAATTATTTTCTTTCGGGGAACAAAACGAGAAATGATTGGACCTAGAACTTTGTAAGAAGTATCAGTACAAACATTCACATCTGAACATACAAAGAAGTTAGTCCAGGCGGGGAATTTAGGTGTGTTAGCAATTCCCTCATATTTTCGGATCTGAAATTACGGAAAAAGCTATATTTTGGAAAACATTTCAGCAGCCTCTAGTTCTAGTGTTGTAAGAACAATAGTATGATCAGAATTCCCAAGTGGATCTAAAGGTGACACTGATAATGTCTGACAACCTCTACAAAAAATAAGATCAAGTATGTTTTATCCTCGGGTGGGAAAATCAACTACCTGGGCCCACATGCCTATATATATGGCCTCAAGTATGTCTTCTAACTTTGCAGGACCGGAAGTTGGAAACCAGTGAACTTCAGGAAGATTGAAGTCACCTGCAATCAAGCAGTACTTCAGATTTAAGTCAGCTGTGGCGTGAAATGCCAGCGAGAGACAAAGATCGTAATCCTCGCTGGCATTGGGTAGGCGATAGACACTACCAACGAGTAAAGAGTAGTTATCTTTTAGAACTACTCGGAGCCAACAACTCTCCTCTACCACGGTAAATTGGCGATAGTCCAATAGAAAAATGTAAGTGGTTGCCTAACATAGATACAGCTTCCTCCGCCACGGCCCTCGTGTCGATCATTCCGAATGTAAGCGTAGCCTAGAATAGAGAGTTCGGAGCCGGATACACAGGGTGTTGTCCATGTCTCAATAATTATTACAATGTTGGGGCGGTGGATGAAAACCAGAGTCTCGAGCAAAAGCATCTTATTAAGCAGAGATCTGGCATTGAGGACGATTAGTTTAATTGGGCACGTTTTTGGTTTCTGAAACGGGACAGTTAGGCTGTCAGGGTGACTGCCTTCGGCCAAAGAAATGCTCTTTTCACTTGAACTATCTGTCCATCCCTTATTTTGAGATTTACCTCGCCATTGGTCTTTCGTGTTTCCAGTTCTATTATTAGCTGTCGCATTTTCATTCGCTCTTTCAGCCCATATTCCGGTTGAAAAAACACTTCAGAATGCGGAGCTTATTCGGATCTTATGAGAGTTTGCAGAGTTTGGAGCACTCATATTTCTTAGGTTGACATTTTTGGGTGTTTTAGTAGTAATGTTGTGCTCAATAAAGCTTTTTGTGTAGGAAAACTATACACACTATACCTATAATGAATATTGTGTCAGTTGCGGTAGTTTGCGCCTGACCCACTCATATCGATGGCCCTACATTACCATTTGACAGATTAATTGTAAACGTTTATTCTATTGGAATTTTGAATGTGAATAGGGAGCTCAAGAGCGAAAACCTAATTCCATCAATAAAACGACTTAAAGTGACTTAAACCTCTGTCAATGTGGCCAAGTGGTTAGAGGCATCAGTAGTCTGTCCTATGCGATTTTGCGGTGCAGGTTCGAAACCAGGACGTGGACCAATATTTCATGGCTTAAATTTAGGGCACTTGAGATTTGCATACTTATGGGGATCCAAGGCAAATGCGTTTGATGTTAAAATCTTCACAAAATTAACGGAGAGTCTGTAATGATATTGAACAATATGACTATATGAGGTCGTTAAAAAAGGATAGTAGAATATGAGGATATAATGGCTCAACCTTTGGTGTAAGCCACTTCCGTGACTGAGAGCAGATTCAGGGATCACACAGCTGGCATGAGTTTCGGAAGCTAGCGAAGATCGAAGCTTGCACCGCCAGTTGAAATAAATCCTGGTGCAGAGAAGAATCTCCAGCAGTGGAATTTTTCAAAGCAGCAGAATTGTCACGTCAAAGTTGTAATGTCCGAACTCGGGATTAAATACTAGCATTTGGTTCAGGATTTTAATTTTAGGTCCTCCGTGGGAGGACAAGAAACCATATATGGTTTGCATTCTTCCCAACCCAAAGTGTCAAAAATCCCCAAATAATTACAGCTTCGTATTATGTTAACAGTATTTCGAAATAATTTATTCCATTTTCAAATGCGTCGTTTTCGCTTATTTATGCTAATTTCCCTCAAATACTCATTTCTATGCCACCCCCTATCTTTCTTACGCCACAATATATCCTTCCCTTCCATGGTTTTCATCGAAATATGCCGTTGTACAGTAATCGCAATTCTTTTAACCGTAACATTTCGACAAATTGTAGACCAGTGAAATTTAGTTTCCCACATTTTGTTTCTTCTCTCCCGTTTTTTTCTCCGCCACAAAACCTTTCTCTTATATAAATACCGATGAGCGTAACCTGCAGCTCAGGAATACGCTTACTTTAGTTTCACTCAATGCGAGATCAGTTGTAATAAGAGAACAGAGCGTATAACAGTAGCTTTTGAGTTTGATCCAGATGGGCTATGCATCACTAAATCCTGAGTTCATTATCTTATTTCTGACTCGACGCTTGCTATAGATAATTTCAATTTTTTCCGACAAGACTATGCTGAAAGACATGGTGGTGGTTGCCTTCTTCCTATTAAATCGACCTTTGTATATTTCCCTTTTCGGCTGAGAATTTCGTCCTTTTCTGGAAATGCATGCTTTGTTTCAGTCGTCCTGCCGCACAATAAAAAAACGGTAACTAGCCGTGTCTTTAATCGTCCGTGTTCACCTGGTAATGAAAGCGAGCTCTCTGAACTATTTTAAAAAGTTGCAGAGACCTAATTTGATGTCAAAATAATCGTCGGTGATTCTAATCTGTCAGACAATGACTGGTAGGCAAATTCCTCTCCGCCAAAACTTCAGAAATTGGTCAATACTTTTAACTTTTAAAACTTGACCCAAACTGGCCAGTTCAGTGACTAGAAATTACAGCATTTTAGCTTTAATTTTACAAATGATGTGCACCCTCTCTTTATGAATTGTGATCTATTCAAAAGTGATCACGCACTTATTCACTGTTGTTTTCCGGTCTCTTTTACTACAAAATCTTAGGTAAAATGCAATAATTTCGAGATGGCTAACACAAACCATGAATTAATGAATAATTTCGTAAGCACTCTAGATTGGCAAAGCATATTTTCAATTAACGATCCAAACTTTTTCCATGAGCGATTTCAGAACCTTACAGAAAAAAATCCAGGATTTTATCCCGTTTAAGATTTTTAATTCAAATACAGCCTCTTCTACTGTTGCACATTTTCTCCAAAACAGACTTAAAAAATTACGAAAGAAACCTAACGATCCGTCTTAAAGCTCTTTGTTAGTTCACTTAAGGATAGCACAAATATTTGAAGACCGGAGATGGGAGAGTGTGCAGGTGGCTGGCGCGGCCGGAGCTGCCCCTGGGTGCTCCATCACACCTGACTCGGATCCCAAAAAGTGAGGGTGTCATAAAGGCCCCATTAGGAAGGAGTCATTGCAGCCGAACTCTCAGTCCGCCAGTCAGACACTAGACACAAAGCACACATTGGGCTGACCACGCGGTTCGAGTTATCCCGTCAGTTGGCAACCCTCCAAGCCACGGTTTTTAGCGCACCGTGATAGCTTCAAGCGCGTCAGATTGTTTATAGCGAGGTAATGCGCTGAGCTGTTGATCTCACTCTCTCTCCCACCTCCAAAATCAGACCACCATCCGAGCCAGTCAGTTGTCTTATGTGGGAGCGGGAGCAATGGCTGACGGATCGACGCACCCGTCTTGGGGCGCCACAGCATGACCTGGCCCCCATAACGCACACAACAGGATTCACTTACGCAGGGAATATGGAGGATCCATCGCCGTCTGATTTCCAGTCCACTGGGTAGCCACGCGACACACAAAGCATATACACTGGGCCGATGGCGTGGTCTGTTGAAAGCGTCAGCTTGGCAGCCTTCCAAGCCACGGTTTCTAGGAAACCTTGATTTTATCAGGTCAATTATGATGATTGTGCGGGTGTTTTCTATGTATTAGTGTAGATGGTGTGCGCTGATGTGGCTTAGCCTCCGGTGATTTACCGCAGGTTGTCGTGGAGGCGCATGTGTCCTAATAGGCCCATGCGGTGTGTAAATGTGCGGGAGCAGTGAGGGCAGTGGAGGCGGGCGCGGTGACTGTATGTCGGAGCCCCAGGCACTGGTTCACCAGCCTCCGTACGATGGATTTGCAGGTTACCGACCAGGCCGATGCGTAAGTGGAGGTGTAAGGCTAAGTGTGGACAGGAGAAATCTGGAGAGGCTGGGGGGGATGTCATTCGTGGTAGTGGGGGTGGCAGTGGCGGTAAAAATGGCAGGAGCGGAGGGTGTGCATGGGGTATCGGTGTTGTTGGCATTGCGGTGAATTCCGCTGTCATGGATGCACATGTGACCGGATAGGCCCATGCGATGGGTGAATGCGCGAGGACAGTGAGGACAGAGGAGGCGTCGATATCTGCTTTGTGTTGGTGCTCCAGGCACTGTTTCACCAGTCTCTGTATGATGGATTCGCAAATGACCAACCAGGCCAATGCCTGAGGTGAATGTGTGGTCGTATTGAGGACAGGTTAGGAGAGAGTCCCCATCGCTGATGGTAGTGGTGGTGGTAGTTATGGTGAAGGCTGTGGTGGTTGCGGTGGTGGGGGTAACAGGCGATGATTAGAGGGATGTGATCTCAATGATGGTGGGAGTAATGAAATTGATGCCAGGAGTGAGGTTGGGAGAGTCCGAAGGAGGGTTGGCAGAATTTGACGTAGAAGTTGGAATTGTTTAATTTTTGGTGCATTGCATGCGAAGATATCCAACCAGGTCGATTCACGCGCGGAAGATGCGTTGACAGCGCGGGCATGTCAGCAGGGCCTGGGCATTGGCGGTGTTGGTCCGGGGCGCTGGTTGCTTTCGTGCCACTCTTTCGGCCTTGGCGGCGCCGATCCGGTTGGCCTCATAGATTGCTGAACCATTGTTCATGGATCTTCTCAATGCCAGTCTATCCTGGGTGATGTCCTCCCAGGTCACCCGGTTGATTTGAAGTTGCTTCAGTGATTTCTTCAAAGTGTCCTTGTAACGTCATTTTTGATATCCCTGTCAGTGAGCACCCGTAGCGACATCGCCGTAGAAAAGTCGTTTGTGTAAACGCTCGTCATCCATTCTTACCAGGTGTCCGCTCCATCGCAGTTGCACATGCCTTAGCATGGCGGGGATGCTGAGGATTCCGATCCGTTCCAGGACTTAAGTTTCCGGGATCCTGTCTTATGCCTCCTCCTGTATCCTCCACATCTTAACGTTCTCTATTATTTGCTTCTACGTAAAGATTCGATTAGGACAACTTACTTATTTTAATTAGGTCGTTAACTTGTATATCTGCATTCAAGCGAAGATAACACATTTATGTTTACACTGATTCTATTAACCTTTTTTCCTCATCTTTTCCGAGCAACTCTCTCCATGACTTGGAGAAAGGACCATCGGGAATATAAAGGGACTTCTTGAAACTATTTTTCTCTACCTCGAGTCCCCAGGGACCATGATGTCTCCTTTGTAATGATGGGGCCATCTGGGCCTTAAATATACAATTTATTTATTTATTTATACAACCAGTCCTTCAAACGATGAAGTCATTCCGATGTTAACAGTCTAAAATGCACCCGTTTCATTGGATATTTGCCATCATCCAAATTTAATTATGGATCCTAAGATCCAGAGACCACAAGCTCACTGAGACCTTTTCACGAGATTTTGTTTCATGCGCCCTAGTGATCAAGAACGAACCATATTGACGCTTCATTATCTCATTCTGCAATGCTACTGCAGTATTAGCCTAACGTACCCACTTACCTTATTTTCCATAGCATTTTTTAACCTAAAATCCTAAAAAACCCCTTCGCTAAAATGGAGACTGAATTCAATAGGAATCCATTTTCGAATAAAGTTTTTTATTGCCTATTTTCTAGTTCACTATTAATTTCAAAAAAATTGCTTACTTACTTCCAATGAGCGTTTGTTGCACTCACTGTATATTGTCCTGTGTAGTGGCCCATGCTGCGTCGGCCGATGGGATGGGTGAGCAAGTGGCACTTGGGCATCTCACCGCAAAGTTGCATGACCTTGAGCGTTGAAGAAGGAAACCAGATCTAGCTATGTTTGCGGTCCGCCATATTGTCGAACGGTTTAGGCGGCCTTTGACTTTTAATTGGCACCTACATAGGCTTGTAGGCAGGCATTATTACTAAGAATAATTGACTGCTTTATTATGTTACTGGTCATACGTGGCTTGAAATCGCAATAAAGCAATGAGCCAAGGAGATGAATCTACTACCACGAGTTTGACTGAACTGCCTTTGTTTTAAAAGGACCCAAGTTTCATTTTCGCTGCTCTGGCGCTCTATCAGCTATGGGTGATGTCAACGCGAACGCAAGGCAATTAGCCTTTAAGAATGCTGGCAAGAGTGCTGAAGTAAGATTTGTTTCTTAAATTAATTGAAATTTTCAGGAAATGCGTAGGCGCCGTCAAGAGGGCCAAGTTGAATTACGGAAGACAAAAAAGGACGAGTGCCTCCAAAAAAAGAGAAACATGCCGTCTACGCCCCCCGCGGACGCCGATTTAGACCAGGCGGAGAAGCCAGCTCTTTTCAATCTTAATGCTGTTGTTGCAAATGCTAATAACGAGAACCCTTCAGTCCGCCTGCTGGTCGTTCAATCTGCTCGAAAACTACTGTCGAGTGACCGAAATCCGCCCATTGATGAACTTATTAATTGTGGAGTTCTGCCAATGCTTGTTAGCTGTTTAGACTCCGATAAGTAAGTCGGTTAGGATTGTTTTGAGATTTCTGGTCATTATAACTAGCAAACTCCAATGTCGAAATCCCATGTTTGGTAGATCAAGCTCAACTCTGTCACCGCACATATTATTCACCGTAGTTTTTGCTGTATTAGTAAAACTGAGTTAAAATTCACGATTCGCTTAGCTCCTTCATCTTTACTGAGGTTCTTCGTTTGATGTTGTAGCCCTACTCTTCAGTTCGAAGCAGCATGGGCGCTAACAAATATCGCTTCTGGAAATTCTGAACAAACTGCTGCCGTTGTGCAGGCCGGTGCCGTTCCTTATTTCCTAAAGCTCCTCTCATCTCATCACGCAAACGTGTCCGAGCAAGCAGTTTGGGCACTGGGAAACATAATTGGTGATGGACCTCAGCTCCGGGATCTGGTCATCGAGATGGGATTGATAAAGCCTCTTCTGAACCTCCTTACACCCAACATTTCTATCACGTTCTTGCGCAATATAACTTGGGTGATGGTCAATTTATGCAGAAACAAGGATCCTCCACCGCCTGTCTCAACCATACAGGAATTGCTTCCTGCGCTATTGTATCTTATAACCAATACGACGGACAATGTAAGTCTTCAGAGTCTGCATGTCATCAGTTATTCACTTTTTAAATATGTGCCGGGCTCCAAAATTAGAGCTCACTGTACGCATATTTGAAACGGTCTCACCTTTATCTATTGAAAAACATGCTGCCTTAGGTAGTCACAGAGACTGATAATTTGGCCAGTATTCGGCTTTTTATTGTCTTATTTGGGCTTCCATCTTGGCTGACAATTCTTTTCTTACCTACAGCAAATACTCGTTGACACTGTTTGGGCTATTTCTTACCTAACCGACGGGGGAAATTATCTCATCAGCATGGTTATCGATGCCGAGATTGTGCCACATCTTGTTCCTCTTTTGTCGCATCCTAATTTCAAAGTGCAAACTGCCGCTCTGCGAGCCGTTGGAAATATTGTGACAGGAACGGACCAACAGACGCAAGTTGTTCTTGACTGTGGAGCTCTGAGCCATTTCCACCATTTGCTGAACCATCCAAAAGAAAAGATCAACAAAGAAGCAGTGTGGTTCTTGTCAAATATAACGGCTGGCGATCAAAATCAAGTACAGGCAGTCATTGATCACGATCTCGTTCCCCTAATAATCGGTCACTTAGCCAACAGTGACTTCTTGACTCAAAAGGAGGCTGCGTGGGCTATATCTAATTTAACAATTAATGGCACTGTCAAGCAGGTGAGTTAATGCACATATTACTAGCCATACTTGTCCTTTTCATTCTGACTCGAATGGCTGATCGACCTGTGTTCTTTGTTTTAGGTCCGTTATCTAATAAGTCAAAACGTGATCCCGCCGCTATGCAAAATGCTGGTTGCACGTGACGTTCAAGTAGTGCAGGTTGTGCTTGATGGGATTTCGAATATCTTGCGTGTCGCCGGCGATAAATTAGAAGAAGTCGTTAACGCTATTGAGGCATGTGGTGGTTTAAACCACATTGAAGAACTTCAACAGAATGCCAACGAAACCATATTCAAGCTGGCTTACAACATCCTGGAAACTTATTTCAGCTCTGTAAGTTGTTTGCCTTGCGTTCGCACTGCCGTCCTCTTTCTAAATTGAATGCACGTTACCTGAAACCAAGGGCTTATTAAACTGGGACTACGTGTCAAGTTTTATTTATAGGACCTTCCAGGTGTTCTGTTAGAAGTCGGCTGCCAATTTATGTATCTCAGTATAGTACTTGATGATGCGATCTCATTCTCTATAGTAATTTGTTCCAGCTGCCTTACGCCTTTGCTACAGACGTGCCAATTTCACATATCAAGTCAGGGGTAATGGGCTTAAAACCTCAGATGAACGTTACTTGCCAGAAAGTTGGTGGTTCAATCGCCGTCTCCGATCGGTTAAACTATGTTGTGCTTATTTTAGTTACTAAGAAATGCTTAAAAAGTGTTAAATACGTTCCATCGCCACCACCCAACTATATTGGACAATAGACCACTTAACGCATGGATTGCATCGGCGCATCTTTATTTTCCGATTCTATTAAACTCGCACAATATGCCACAAATCTCAAATAGGACTTTTTCTCATTTAACAACCGGTGCACGACGTTTTGGTCCTTGATATGTTTGTTAAATGTTACCTTCGTTCAAGTTTGTAAGCTACAATACCCCATTTTGATTTTGGAAATTAGGTAATCCTAACTAATCCAACTTCATATTGTTTTCTGACCTACTTTGTAGCCACTGGATGAAGCAAAACCGGACGACGCTTACAACGAAGGTGAAGATACAGAGGAAGTTAACCCTTCTACTGCTGACGGGAGCGGTGAAAACGCCTTCATGTTCGGACCGCACGTTGGAAATATGCAATTTGACTTTTAACTTTTCCCTCACATGAATCTGCTAGCGTAGTCCAGTTATATCGATTTGCTTTGTGAGTTACCCTGAACGTATTGACGTCCTCTGCACTGATGCCCAACTGCATGTCTGCTGGCTCGCTGTTTGACATATTCCCAATTTGATCGCTCAACTTATGACCCACATCCGGGTTGAAATGATGTTTGCATCATATCCACGACGTACATTCCCTTTTCCACGAGTTCGTTACGAAATCGCCCAATCTAACCCCCATTTGTTCGACCGCGCCTTTTTTTCCGAACTTTTACAACTTCGGACACCTTCGGTTTTAGTCAGGTACTGCATTGCCCCAGTGTGTGCCTTCTTTATTTTTTGTACCTTATCCTGCTGTGTTGGCATCGATCACTGCATTTATTATTTTTTGATTCTTTTAACTCTACCATATTTATTAGCGCCACCTCAGCGTCCCCACTGGCGTTAATCCAAAGCTAAACCCGTTCCTAAAGCCTCCACCAATCTTGTATCTTTTCTTGAACAGGCCCGCCCTCGGATTTTGTACCCGCCACATTCGGCTGAACTCGCCAATTTGGCTAATCCTCCCGTTGACTCTTCAGGCTATCTGTGTCACTTCAAGGGCTTTGCAAACCGGCACTCTTACTCTCTTTGGCCTCCCACTGTTGCTGCTTATAACTTGAGCATGTCTGTCTTCCTAGATTGTGGTTGTTAACATCTTTCACTTAAGCCCAGGCCTATTTGTCCGAAGCAGACAACTTGGATCCTGCAGCTTCGCCCTCCTTTCTACCTCTGTCTTTCGACGCTATTGTCCAAACAAGACTTATCTTCCACTGTGCTCTTAGCGTCAATTGAAATAAATTTTCTTTTCAACAGTCTTCCTTACGTATGTGCCCTTTTTTTAAGGCGGGCTTATTTTGAAACTTGTGATTCATTTACTTCCGCGGCCCGAATTTTTGAATTTGTCTACGTATACCACCCATCCTCTTTTGTCAATCCTTTACTTGCATTTCTTGTTCCTAACCCACTACCTCCAAGCAATCTTAAGCCCTATCATCCAGCGCAGTGTGATTTTGTGCAAATCTTACAGATCCTCAGTCGTCGGACCCTAGCCGTGGTATCTTGGTTTCACGACTATTTTGAAGATTTTGGACCAAAGCTTAGGCTTTACGATGTACAGTCTATTTTTCCAAATCGTCTTCTGAAAGATGGGCTCTCCTTACTACAGCACCCACTTCCATTTATTCCCCATCCTTTACCAAGATACCCACCGCTCACCACCCATCAATTGCTTTATTGCGCGTCAATTGCATTGTTCGCTTGATATTTGTTGGGCCTCTTTACATTAGGGTTTCCAAGTAAGTTCAGTAACTCAACTGTGTTGTTTTTTGTCTTAGAAACCGCCTCGGGATTGCATAATATCTGTGAGAAAATCGTTATATCTAGCCTGGGATCTGATATGCTCCGAACGCCCCTGAGTAAAGGACACGGACGTAACTTGTATTGAGATGTGTTCCGTCATAGGGCTGCCGTTGATATCTGGTATTTGTTCAACTGGCGTACGTGGCCGTGCAGAAATCAAGCTGTAGTCATGAGAAAAGGGCCGAAAGTGAACCCTATGTTAAACTCTACTGTCTAAGGTACGAATAACCGAATCTGATAGGCGTGTGCGGCGTACCGGGCTACCGCGTCATGGTAGCAATTGTGGTGGCGCCTGCCCGTTTATTAGCGTTGTAGCCGAGCCCATCTCTATCAACCGGCACTGGAGAAGTCTTTTCGGTGTCGCTGCCATGAGAACACGGCTTAACGACAATCGGAGTTAATGCGTCATTCGGGATGCCAACTCGGTTATCGACTTCTAGGTTGTCGATGCCGACAAGAGGCTGTTAATCCTTGAACTGGCTATTGCTTTTGGCTGGTACATATCCGTCCGCGGTCACCACATACGGTGAGCACATGTACAATTCCTTTCGGGGTGTGCGTCTTACAGCTCGAAAGTTCATCCCAAATGATGCTGAGTCCCGTTCACAGATTTGCGCGATGCTCTTAGCCTGCGGCTGAGTACCACTTGCACCGTAGCCGTCCGCCTGCTATATACAATATTCCGTGTCGCCTGCAGGATTTAGCACCATTCGAAGTACTATGTTCTGTAACTAGCGTTGAGGCCTCGCTCAAGAATAACATGGAGGGATTATGTACAACGGTGGTGAGTAGCCCCATGGATCTGTTTAGATCCAAGTCCTTAGACTTCATGCTGGCGGCGGAGGCGTCCTCTGCCGTGGCGACATCCGTTGTAGGGCCGTTATTATGTCTTAACGACTTACAGCAGCAATTTGAATCCCCAGATCATTGTATACTGTGGTGATCACCGTCCACTCAGAAGTACTGAGATACAGAAGCATGAGCACTACCTTGGGCCTGCCTTTCACGTTAACCTCAAACTGCTATGGTAACCTGCCGCAGGTGAATTACCGTGCCAAGTCCTATCTCCAATTGACTCGGATGAGATTCGCGGAGCAGAGCAGACCCTGCATATTCTCTGGGCGCACCGATTATTTAATCACTGACACACTTCCAAGTGATGGAGTAAAAGTCTTGACATGGAGATTTGTCAACAGACGGAATCACTAGGCTCTCCTAGAATCAGGGACAACTACATTACCTCCGGTATGGTTTGCATGGCGCCCATTCGATGTTATCTGGAATACCACTCTTGGAACCTGGATAGTGCTCAGGCGCGCGCATGGTTTTAGGTCAAACCGCTGCTCCCATGCTGACTTTGAGTATTATTAGTTTTGTCTGACCATTTTATCATTGAAAGAGGTAGCACGGTTGGGACCACGCATGTGTCAGCCACAATGATCGTCCTCCGCTGTGCCCTCTAGACCGTTTTTGGTTGCCGTCCAATACCAACTGCCAAGCCTGATAAGTATGCGAGTCCTAGATAAAGTAAAATTCCAAAAAGTAAGTGGATTAAGGCAATACTTTTAGTTGTAAAACTCGGGATGAGAACCGTCGTCATGCAAGGTTCAAGTACTGTGATAAATGAGCCGACAGACGTACCCACGGCATGATGACGACGTCGACGAAAGTGGAAATATCAGTGTCGCAAGTAGAACTAGATCTGAAGAGGCCACGACCGCATGAACGGTCTATCTAGGCATCAAAAATCTTTGCAGACTCGAGATATAACTTAATAATCAAACATCGCTTAAGAACGAGTCTAGGTGTTGCCCTAGACTCGTAAGTGGCTAACAGTCTGGACCAGGAGAAAGCATATTCCGACATCTATATAGAGATGAAAAAGTGGGCGACGATTAGTTAATTCCACACTATGTCTTTGTAGATCGTGACCAAATTTTATAACGTACGCCAACAGCTCGCCCATGATCAGTCGTAAGGCTGTCGACTGAAAAACCGTTTCGAAAGAACGCAAAATCTCAATCTTGCAAAAGAGGATTTTTTGCGAGTTTTAAAGAAGCCAATTGGGAACAGGCTGGCGTGAAGAGGATCGATATACACTGAAAACAAGTCAGAAGTGAAGAGTATCCAGTGCGTTAATGGCAAATGAGATATCACTGGTTCCGATGGTGCCGCTAGAGCCCGAAGCTCGGCGCGAAGAGTGCACTGAACGGTGTGTGTGGCAGACATTCTGGCGAGTCTTCTGACTGAGGCCTTTTTGCCAGAAACGGACAATAATTTCGTCTTCTGGAGTCAAACACTGCAGAGCTGCAAGTACGCTTGCACATCTCTTCGCCGCGTCCTCGTTCACAAGAGCAGGACCCTGGAAATAAAAAAGACTTAAGAGTGGATCGACAAGCTACGTTAAGGTGGAGCGAGTATGTAGTGCCCCTTGCCCCCTCCCCCACGGACCATCGCTCCTGTGTCTGGCCGAGAGAGAGGGAGCATGAGCGTTTAAAGCACGGTTTAACGGGCGGAAGACACACCGACGTATCATCGACTCAAAATGGGCGCGTAATTGATGCCCAGAGTTCCTATGGGCATCTACATTCATGAGGTGTGAGTTGCTTTTCGCGGAGTAAAGATTCCGGTCGTCTGACCAGTATGAAGGCTATATAAGCCATCTGTGATACAAACCTTTCACTGCTAATCCGATACCGCAAACGCCAGACTTGGTGAATCGTGGCGAAAAGATAGGTGAAATTTCCTGCGCCGGAACTTGGACAGCATCCTCTGCAGACTTATCGATGCCCTAATGAGAAATTGCCCACTCTATATGGGGTGTCACTCGCGGCAGTTGGTCAAACGAGGCTCCAAAGTCCGCTTAGCAAATCGACGACTATTCTAGTGGTAGCTGAGACCAGAGGCGCACTTCCGCGTAGTGTGTTCGAGAAATATCACAGTATTAGATTGGTGCACTGAAATACTCGACCTTAAGCTATATATAATGAAAAAAGATAAATGGCAAGGTAGCATAACGCCATTTAACGTTATTACTAACGCCCAATGCTATGCATGGCTGTTCACACACAGACTACGCTCTGTCTTACGAATATTAGATGACACTTGAGAAGCCTTCTTCAATAAAAAATCCGGGCAGAAGAGTCAATACAACTATGCGTTTTTCACGAAAAGAACTATGAATGGATGCCGTGTAGCCTGTCGGCTCCACAAAGGCCCCGAGGTCTGCAAACACACAAGAATGGTTTTACGGAACAAGTACGAAGATATCGGCATGGGGGCAAAGACGGACCTGGCAGCGTTTAAAGGAGTAGAAAAATCGAGCTCGGTCTATCCATTCTTGTCGGATGGCTGCCAGAGCCAGATTGAGTGTTGAGGACGGCACCGGCGGCTCCGCACGGAAGAGGTTTACCACCTGGCGCGCGAGACTTGACTTATTCTGAGGCGTCGGCAGCGGCGGGGAGGCGGCGCGTGCAGAGGTGGCAGCCCAGGCCGGCGCCGGCTGCGGCATCGGGGAAACCAATGAGGGAGATTGGGAGCCGTCAAGTGCAGTTGAGCAGCCGGTGGAAGTTTTTCGCTGGCCAATTTGTCGGGTTGCGAGTGACGGTTGCAGAGAAAGACCAAACGTGGGAACGAAGTGGAGCTAGAGAGAGAGAGAGAGAGAGAGAGGAGAGAGAGAGAGAGAGAGAGAGAGAGAGAGAGAGAGAGAGAGAGAGAGAGAGAGAGAGAGAGAGAGAGAGAGAGAGAGAGAGAGAGAGAGAGAGAGAGAGAGAGAGAGAGAGAGAGAGAGAGAGAGAGAGAGAGAGAGAGAGAGAGAGAGAGAGAGAGAGAGAGAGAGAGAGAGAGAGAGAGAGAGAGAGAGAGAGAGAGAGAGAGAGAGAGAGAGGAGAGAGAGAGAGAGAGAGAGAGAGAGAGAGAGAGAGAGAGAGAGAGAGAGAGAGAGAGAGAGAGAGAGAGAGAGAGAGAGAGAGAGAGAGAGAGAGAGAGAGAGAGAGAGAGAGAGAGAGAGAGAGAGAGAGAGAGAGAGAGAGAGAGAGAGAGAGAGAGAGAGAGAGAGAGAGAGAGAGAGAGAGACAGAGAGAGAGAGAGAGAGAGAGAGAGAGAGAAAGAGAGAGAGAGAGAAAGAGAGAGAGAGAGAGAGAGAGAGAGAGAGAGAGAGAGAGAGAGAGAGAGAGAGAGAGAGAGATAGGCTGGCACAGTGACCGAAAGTGTTAATGAACACCGCCCGCAGCAGTGCGGCGTGGCAAACAAGGTAAGGATGCGCGTATATCTGGACGATAGTCTACACGTCCACATGCGAGGCCCGAAATGACATGGGCTGCGCACGATATCCTCGGACACTGCGAAGGAAGGTACAATGATAGTGCGCCGAGATCACACTTTGACGAGACACGCAAGCTGAGGACACTTTATGTAGACAAGTAGGGGAGCTCGTAGTGACATGGCGAAGATGTTGCATAGCAGCAGGTGGAAGGTGCGATGTGACCGAATAGGCCCATACGGTAAGTGAATGTATGTGGACAGTATGGCGGTTAAGGTGGATGCATGTCCGTACTCCGGGGACTAGTTCGGCAGTCTGCGATGGATTTGCAAGTGACCGACCAGGCCGATGTGTGATGTGCATGTGCTGTGGCAATATGGGAGGGATAGGCTGGGAGCGGCAGTCGGATGCAGTGGCGATGCTACTATGTGGCCGAGCTGGTGGATGGAGATCTGGTAGTACTGGAGATGTAAGAGTTGCCGGATGAGCAAGGTGTGCTTGGCGTGTCTTTAGTGCCATGAACTCCGCTTTTGTGGATGCGCATGCGAACGAATAGGCCCATGTGGTGAGTGAATGTGTGTGAGCAGTGTACACAGTGGAGGTAGATGCGGCAAGGGTATGTCGGGGCTCCTGGTCACAATTGCGATCCACGGATCAGTAAGCCACCCAATTTGCTAGTCACGAAGGTTTTTTTCCAGCTGGTCAGGAGTGCAAAATTTTCCTACCCAATACGATAGACTAATGGTCAAGAGTGTTCAGCCACAATGAGATCACACAGCCCATTAAAAAACCTCCAGTTTGACGGCCTGCGGAAATCCATGTCCAGTACTCTTGTCACAAAGAGAGCGAAGGTCACCAGTTCCAACAGAATTACATTATTTATAGTATTTTGTAGCAATTATTCATAATAAAGGGTGGCGCATCGCATTGAGCTACCTAAGTTCAATGCTTAAAGTTGGGAGAATGAATGCACAATTTTGTTACTGGAGCAAACCGAAATGTTGAAACTAGGAGCATGCATTGCAGGCAGAGGACTTGATAGCTTTCCGTGTCCATAAAATTAGTATATTCTGTTAAATTTTCTGGTTTAAACAGGGAACAGCTATCCACTAAAGTTAACATACTTCAACTAAAATGGCCACATTTACGCCGTTGAAGAAAAAAGTCCCAAGTTATTGCAGTTGACCCGAAATTCACAGACACAAACTTGAGAACAGCATCTACAGTCATGCAAGTCAAACAGCAGCAATTAGATAGGGCTGGTTGTGTTGGCCGATTTTCCAGAGGCGTCAGTAGTTGCTTGAGGAAAGTAAGTTATCTTAACGATGCGGATTTGGTGGGCTAATTCGCAGCGTCTAAAAGTCTGAAGGGTCGTTGACCAGAAAGCAACTAAGTGGTGAGTGAAGTACACCAGCACTGTACTGTCTTACTCTCGGGCTTTGGCCTGGGTTTCGCGGTCCTGCAGATAATGGTGTAATTATTGAACTCATATAAAGTGTTAGCAGGTCTAGTTGTCAATTGGGTAACGACGATTGCCCCATTGGCCACCGGCACGCTTGCCTTGTACAAGGCGTTTTCGTATTTTCGGTGGGCCGGCGGAAGGTCAGACTTAGGTTGATTACCCTTCACTAGTATTTGGATTCACTCACCTTTCGCTCGTCCGGTCGATAACCAGAACTGGCGCGTTGGAATGGATGTACTATGTCTGCAGGGGTCCCTATGTACTGCTGTGTACGTGCCAATGCCACAAGCAACATGGGGGCTCAGGACCCACCAGTCATGGTGTACAATCACATCGCCAGTGGACCGAGATGTTGGAACGGTCACTCTCTATAATAAACCCGATGTGCTAGAACCCATCACGACGCACCAAATTTCGTGGCATGGAACATTGTCAACCGACGGTATAACCTGCTAAGAATTGAGGGCCAGCCAGTAATGACTCCTTAATGGGACTTTCATGACACCTCTCACATCTGTGAGATCCCGGCCTGTGTGTAGTACCTCTTCAATGACGACTCCACGTCACACCAGCGCCCAGCCTACTTCGAGATCAGCTTGCCTGGAAAAAGGCGAGATGAAGATTGTTGTCCACCTTATTAAAATAAATGGTTTAATTCGTCGGTATGAGCAAGAAAGCGTGCTTTACGAATATCACGACAAGCCAAAATCCGCGGCATAGAAAGCTGTTAACTGACTCGAGTACTCGCTCTATCCATGACTGGGGACGAGGCTGCGATGGCACCATCGCGTGAGACCCAATCCCCTACCCGAATGAAATCTGGCGCGTGCAAAGCTAAGAAACAGGTCATGCGTAGATGGAATCTTTAGCCTCGTCAGTCAAAGTGCTTATGCCAATCTCCGGTCGGTGTGTAGCTGACGGAGCACAGCGAGTGTTGGGTAAGTGATATAGCTACTTCGAAAGTCCTTTCCATTATAAACGATTTTTCGGGTAGGTCATGGCTGCACTCATGTCATGAGACAGAGGCAACTGTCGAGCTGACTGGTGCAGTAAGAACAGTGAACATGTGACCGGTAAGCGTCGGAGCTAATTCCACGCCTCAAGCGCTTGCCACCGACAAACCCAACACTAGTTTAGCCACGCAAGGACGACACACACAACTACCAGGCTGTCCCGTCGGATGACACAGCGTCGACAAAAACCGGGCTGTTCACTGCGCTGTGCCAATTCGGTGAGTGCAGCAGGGGGTTCTCCGCCCCGTAAGAGTAGAAAGTGACATAAATTTCCCAAGCGACCTACCGATTTCAGCACAACATCTGCATCTGACTCGGTGGAGCCATCAGACGAGTCGTGATCAGCTTCACCGAAAACCTGCTCAGGACGCGGATGAGCTAGTGTCGGCGAGTAGACACTGACCTGGAGGAGCATGTAAGACGGATCCGGGGGACCGGGACCACAGGAGACAAATGCGTCTGGGGTCAGGGAGAGGAGGTTGCAGTAGAAGGCCGGCACGTACTCGGGACTGTCAATGACCTGAAAAATGGTATACAGGGTGAAGGAATCAGTGAGTACCGAACCGGATGAACAAGGAAACCTCTGAGCGCTTCCAAAGAACGCTGGACACCAGGCACCTTTGTAACTGAGGTCGAAGGCTACTCTGGAGCTCATTCAGTATAATTCAGTAGGAGGCTGCGGAGGAGGAAATTACCGGGCCATAGAACGGAAAGAGAAGAAAATCACTCGTAGGACGAACAACAAATGGAGCAAATGGACGCACAAGAAAATGAAAATATAGGGGAATGAATGGAAAATCCCACAACACACGACCTATGCTAGTGTCGCGAAGGCATTGGGACTGGTATACCAAAGATATCAAAACTACTTGAAAGAGAACGAAGAAGAGGACCAAAGAATGGTACACTCGAAAGTCTAAAAGCGAGTTATTCACAGGAAAAGGTTCCTTCGCTATGTACGGGGCTGCAGACAATTTGGGTGGACTGCAAAGTAGAGAAAATTGGCGGAGCAGTCTACAACTAAACGTCAAACTCTTTTACTGCCAGAAAAATATCTACGGCTCAAACCGCTGCAAAGAGACTGGCTTTGGGGAAAAACAGAGATCCTGGGATGCTGGGCAGGGCATTTTTAGGACAGCCTTAATAGGGTCAGAGGCGACAAGACGTCTTGAAGACGGCGCCGATGTTGACCTCGATTTGCTACTAAGTCTACAGGAGGCGGCTTAAACAGCTCAGCAAATGGCCCGTGGAAAGGCCCCAGACGACGGCTCGACTCTATCTGACATTTAGTAGCACGATGGTCTTCAAATTTTAGAGGTGTCGGTTTTACTCTGGAGTATGTGGCAACAAGGACGAATCTCCAGAGCTTTCGTGGGTGCCACTAGAAACTCCAAGAAAATCAACAAGACTGTGATAAACACAAAAGAAGCTGTGACCCAAAATGAGAGGAGGAATACTAGAGTGAGGCCTGCTTGATTGTCGGCCACTGTGTCTCGCACAGGGAGACGGACGGTGGGTGTTATAAAGGGCGCTGAGCAACCTACGCAACCTTCGAGATGTAAAAATCGCGAAACCACCAACCTGCGATGGTATTCCTTGAGTTGCTGCTGAGGACAAAGTTACTAACGTGGAATGAAAAATCATGGGAAGCGCCGAAATCAATGACGAGATAAAAGCTTCGATTTCGGGAGCTAGCAAGTCTTTAAAGAGACTACAATCGTTGGAATGGAATGAGCGCGACAACCGCAACTCCAAGTTGGAAACTTGCAAAGCCGTAGTGCTGACCGCCCTTTGCTAAAGCGCAGATAACTCAGTCACCAAGCAAAGTCAAGCGAGGAAGCTGAACCACTCCAACGCGCCGCCTCCAGAGGATTCTGATGATAAAGCAGACAGAAAGGGTCACGGACAACCAAGTCCTGAATATGATTGGCGTGTTCTGCATGACTGCTATGCTGGAGGAGATTTGAGTCGCTCGAACCGTACGCGACAGGAAGGATGTCTGAGGAGCGCCTGCTAAAACCACTGTCTCACAGCCAGGCAAAACGCACGAATGATAAAATTCCAACTTAAAAAAATGCATTTAAATTCCTTGCAATCAAGTAAGAGTCTCAGAGAATCCCCACGAAGATTCAGTAGACCTGGCGATCAACCGCAAAAAAGAGCTATATAACTCAGAGCCTAATAAATACAAGAAAGCAACATAACACGCAAAGTTCAATACCGGAACACCAAATAATGTTGTGACCGTTGTAATCCTTCCTATAAGTCCTCGTTGAAAACATATTAAGTATTCCGATTTGTCTTGCTCAAATGATAACAGAAACAATGCTGTCAACACACCGGGAACACCATTAAGGGCGAGCAACCCTCATCTACCCGCACCGTGAGCAGACGCTCAAGAATCCTGGTTGGACACTTTCGGACCAATCGCCACACCAACAGCGTTCACAACATTCTAAACTCAGAAGCCACATGACCCCGGCCAAAAGAACCTAAATAAGAGCGAGCAAGGCACTCCAACTAGCCTACCTCTGTGGTGACAGTGGCTCTAAAGCGCCGTGGAGTAGGTAGAGCGTTAGAGGTGGCTTCCGCAAAACCTGCAGACGAACGAGCTAAGTACATTTACTGATTTCAATGCTCAGCCATGCAACACCACTCCCAGACCTCAGCCCACTGCCGGGCATCCCGATAGACGCCAATAATTTGCATGGATGGTTACCTACTTAATGACGATAACGAGAACAATGTCTCTGATGATGGATTCGAATGAGAATCCGAAACATCAGGCTAATAAAGCTCTGGTTTCAGTGATCGAGTCTCATCTCTTCGCTTTTATTAGTCTTTCTTGTCGTCTCACCCTCACTCTGATCCCGTGGCGGAATCAGATAAAGTTAGTCGATTGCCCAGGTTTTGTAGTATTTATAGGATGTAGTTGATAGGCCACTATCACAATTGGCAGCTCCCGAGGACATAGCAGATGGTTGCACCTGGTGTGATAATTGTCTGACCGGCCAGCTGTTGCTGTGCGCCAGCGTGCTTGCCAAAATTACCCGCCACAACGCTCATCGCACGTGGTTGTATGAGGCGCGATGATGGTCCACAGTCGAATAGCTGACGGTCATCTATGTGAGCTCCTGGGCAATTTGGCTCGCCGACCTTGGCACCAGGAACAGTGTTCATCCGCACGTTCTCTGCGTGGCTAACTACTTTGCCCAGAGAAAGTTTCAGCATCGAATATGGAGCAGACAGGTTGTTGCACTTGTTGATTGATTGAGGGTCGGAAACCCATGAGTCGAGCAGCTCGCGGCTCACGCGGTTGTCACCTCTAGCGAGAATTTCGGCTTCATCAAACTTAAATGTGTGGCCGGGTCCCGTAGACAATAAAGACTGCTTGCTATTTTATCAAATTCTGCGTATCGGACGCATACACCCATGAGTGACGGATGGGGATAGATAAGGTCGAATTCGGATTCAACTGTAAACTGATTCAAGGTTGAATAAAAAAATCAGCCCAAAAACAAATATGAACAATTTATAACTCCTGAATCCGATGACAACGATTTCTGTTAAACATCGAACTATTAAAAAAAAACTTAATGTAAGCAAGCGAATTAACTATTACGTCGTGTACATGAAATAGGAAAAAAAGGAGGGAGCTACCATATGCACGCATCCTCGGGGAAGAAAACGGGCAAGAGCCGCAGTCGTTAGCGAGCCGAGACGGGCATCCTCAAGTGGCAATACAATCACCTGATTGCCCACGGTCACGTGATGAACGATGCGTGAGAAGACATCTTCACCAACGCATTTGAAGAGGCGTGTCAGAAGGCGAAATTGTCTACAAAAATGGGACAAAAACTGAGGGTAGAGATGGGCGCATACTAACCAACCAAAGGTTGTCCCGTTGTTTCAAAAGTTAACCGTATCCGCCAACACTGAAAAAAACTTGGAAAAATAGCGATATTGCTGTATAGATCTGACACTTTAAGACATTTTCCACGTCAAATGAGAACTCAGATACTGCTCTTTTTAACTTCCTCGGAAATTGGTGCGCAAAATTGGAGTGAGTCCTTCGGAACAAAGCTTTTTAGGCTCGCTCCGAAAGTTGATATGCAGTCCATCAGCTAACTAGTAACAGTAATGTAAGTGTGGTAAAGCATTTTACATTTGTTAACTCAGATGTTTGCGACCCAAGCCTTTCAAAGGTTCACAACAGAGGTGAAGAGTTGAGCGGTAGTCTAAATGACATGAGTCGACGCGCAAGAAAGCCAGCTGAGAGAGAACTGAATACTGAATTCATATAATTAAAAATGTTCTGAAGCCAGTCCAATCGAACAAGCGCAGAAGCACAACGGAGGTTAAGTACAAACACTCTCCAGTTTAAGAACAGCAGCATACAAAAAGCAAAAAACCAGTCAGTCTCTAAAGGTAGGGGGTCACCAAGGTTGCAAAGGGCACCGAAATGCATCTGTCTCTCTCCCTACTCTCTCTACTACACACAACACAGTTTCACTGGTAAGACAACATTAACAATAATAGGTTTATGCGTGACACCGCTCACTTTCGCTGCCTGGGATGAGCATTCGCTTTCAGACAATACAATGAAAAACAAACTAAAAAGGAAGGCGGCGCTGGTTACCCGCAAACTGGCCCAGTACAAAGTAGACGTTGCGGATTTTAGTGAGGCGGCTTCTCTATGCAGGCACAACTGGATGAAGTGGGTCCCGGATACACCTTTTTCTGGAGAGATGATACGCCGGGGTCACGGTTGCCCTCAGGACCGATGTCGTGAGACTGCCGTACAGCCTCCAACAGGGAATCAACGATCGTTTCACGGGTCGGTATCTGCCTCTTCGTCAGCATTTTTGCCAAAACCTAAATGACCAGCTCTGATGATCTGGCGAACAAGTTCTACGAAGACTTGCATGTCCTGTTAGCGACTGGGCAGGAAGCGAACAAATTAAATGGCCCCAGTGACTTAAATTTCCGCATCGGTACAAAGCACACTACCTGGGAGGGAGGGCCAGGTTGCCACGCGATCGAAAGCTACAACAGCAGTATCCTTCTCGTTCTGTACGCCTGCAAGGAACACAGGCTTCTCCCGACTCCCGAGCTGGGTGCAGAAGACGTCGATGCACCCTCGCCCGCGTCACTGGCATCTGCTGACCTACAAATGGAGCGACCGAATTCTATCTGTGTGGTGCTACCACTAACTAGTACCCCCTACAACCCACATGACGATGGTTCGACCGTCGATTACGACGAGGTCCACCGTATGATCCACGGAAGGATGGTTCAGGGACGGTGACTTGTGCGTGATTTCGTTTCAAGTGTTAGTAGACTTGCGATGCAGCTACCGCACTCTCTCTTTCTCCCCCAAACTATAACCGGTGTCAAGACAGAGTCAAAAAGACCGGAGGCGGGAGAGGGCGCAGCCGGAGCCGCCCCTATGAATGCCACCACACCTGGCTCAGATTCCATGGAGTGGGAGGGCCATAAAGGCCACATTATGAAGGAACAATTGCAGCCTGACTCTCAGTCTACCAGTCAGCCACTCCGCACAAAGCACACATTTGGCTGACCACGCAGTCCGAGTGTTCCCGTCAGTTGGCAACCTTCCAAGCCACGGATTTTAGCGCATCGTGATAGTTTCAAGCGCGTCAGATTGTTTATAGTGAGGAAAATGCACTGAGCTGTCAACCTCCCTCTTTCCCCCACCCCCACAATCAGACCACTGTCCGAGCCGGTCAGTTGCCTAATGTGGGAGTGGGCGCAATGGCTGACGAATCGGCGTACCCATCTTCGCGCGCCACAGTACGACCTGCCCCCCATAACGCACACACCAGGGTTCACTAAATCAGGAAATATGGAGGAGCCATTGCCATCTGACTCCCAGTCCACTGGTCACCCAATCGACACACACAGCACATACACTGGGCTGACGGCGTGGTCTGGTGTAAGCGTCAGATTGGCAGCCTTCCAAGCCACAATTTATAGGAAACCGTGATATTCTCAGGTATGTGATGACGGTGAGGGGTGTTGTCTATGTATTGGTGTAGATAGTGAGCGCTGACGTGGCTTAGCCTCCGGTGGTTTACCGCAGGTTGTCGTGGAGGCGCATGTGTCCCGATAGGCCCATGCGGTGTGTAAATGTGCGGGAGCAGTGAGGGCAGTGGAGGCGGGCGCGTCGACTATATGTTGGAGCCCCAGGCACTGGTTCACCAGACTCCGTGCGATGGATTCGAAGGTGAATGACCAGGCCAATGCGTGAGTCGAAATTGCGGGCGCAGTGTGGGCAGGAGAAATCGGGAGAGGCTGGGGTGTCATTCATGGAAGTGGCGGTGGCTGTAGCGGTAAGAATGGTAGGAGCGGAGGGTGTTCATGGGGTTTCAGTGTTGTCGGCATTGTGGTGAATTCCGCTGACATAGATGCGCATGTGACCGAATAGGGCCATGCGATGAGTAAATGCACGAGGACAGTGAAGGCAGTGGAGGCGGTGATCTCGGCTGTGTGTTGGTGCTCCAGACACTGGTTCACCAGTCTCTGTACGATGGATTCTCAAGTGACCTACCAGGCCGATGCGTGAGGTGAATGTGCGGTCGCAAAGAGGACAATTTAAGAGAGAGTCCCCATCGCTGATGGTGGAGGTAACAGGTGACGAGTATTGGGATGTGGTCTGTATGATGGTGGGAGTGATGGAATTGATGCCAGGAGTGAGGGTGGGGGACTCCGAATGAGGGTTGGCAGAATTTGACGTAGAAGTCGGAACTGTCGGATTGTTGGTGCATTGCGTCCGAAGATATCCGACCAGGCCGATTCGCGCGCAGTAGGTGCGTTGGCAGCGCGGGCATGTTGGAAGGGCCTGTGCATTGGCGGTGTTGGTCCGGGGCGCTGTTGACTGTCATGCAACTCTTTGGCTTTGGCGGTATTGGTCCGGGGCGCAGGTGAATTTTGTGCTGAGCTTTTGGCCTTGGCGGCGGCGATCCGGTTGGCTTCGTAGATTGCTACCCCAGTCGGTTCCGGGCGAGGTCCTCCCAGGTCGTCGGGTTGATCTGCAGTTACTTCAGGGAGGTCTTCAGAGTGTCCTTGTAGCGTCGTACTTGACCCCCTTGTTGACGAGAACCCGTGGCGACATCTCCATAGAAGAGTCGTTTGGGTAGTCGTTCGTCGTCCATCCTCACAAGGTGGCCGCTCCAGCGCAGTTGCAGTTGTTTCAGCTGAGCGTAGATGCTGAGAAGGCCTGTTCATTCCAACACCTCCGTGTCCGGGATCTTGACTTGTCAACCCAGCACACACGATAGTTCGACCGTCGATTTCGACGATGTCCACTGTATGCTCCACGGAAGGGTGGTGATGAGACGGTGGCTTGCGCGTGCATTCGTTTTGAGGGATAGTAGACTTGCACTGCATCTACCGCACTCTCTCCTTCTTTCCCACCTGAGCCCGGTGTCATGACAGAGTCAAGAAGACCGAAGATGGGAGAGGGCGCAGGTGGCTGGCGCGGCTGGAACCGCTCCTGGGCGTACCATAACACCTGGCTCAGATCCCACGGAGTGGGACGAGACGAGAGCAGGCGTCACTGAAAATGGATCAGTCTCAGAAGCATTCGCTGCGACAGATGGGATAAGATAGGGCTGCATACCCGCTCACATCGTCTTCAGTCTCAAGGTTCCAAGATGGACGGCTTCTCTGATGACCAACAAGCCGTCGACGTCGTCTACCGAAATGTCGTCTACAAACACTAAGAGATTACGTCTGGAGGACTGCCGCAGACCTAGCTGTCTGTTTGCCTTTATACCCCTCTACTGGAAGTATAATTAAAACTGGTAAAGGACTATAGATAAGTCAAGATACTGCATTTTCATTCAAATAAAGGAGTTTATAAAGAATGTAGAGAATGGAAGTGAATGAAGAGACACGTACAGGTCAATTTCACCCTCCAGAGAGCCATCAGTCCAGCCAAGACTCTGTCCGATTGCCAAGTTAAGCGGTGACACTAGGACTGCCGCGGCGCTGCTGTTAGCTGCTGACGTAGCCGAGAGAAGCCCGAACCCGGAGTCACCGCGATGGAGATGCTGTTGAGTTTGCTGATCACCAGCAGATCCGAAACTCCACCTGTAACAGAGGGCGGCAGAAACAGATCATCCTGCCCCTCGCGGTGCTCCGCCTCCACCTGCTGGTCCTCGCAGATTGGACCCTGCACGATGGGGTAGACGGTCCAGTTGCGGCCGGCCAGACGAAGAAGCCAGGTAAACCAGGCGTGTATGCGATAGAATATCTATCGGAGTGCATATGAAAGCCGTCTCTGATTAAAATGTCGTCAGGGGTAATAATAATAAGCCAACCTACCTTGGAAAGTTTCCATCATTTCTGCAAAGTTCTAGTCACCAAGAGAAGACTTTCTGGTCAATCTAGCCAAGTTACTTCTACCTCTAGTCTCCAAAATCGCACAACAAACAGTATCGTTAGTCATTCTTTTGTTGGAGACTAGGATAAAAAGGCGTCAATTTTTGGATGGAAACCACTACTGTAAAATCAATCTGGAGATGATAAACGCGAAGAATACTATGGAAATGGTGGAAATCAGTACTTTTGCAAAGAACCGTCAGTAAATAGCGGGTATAGAGGCAAAAACACACGGAAAAGGTTCCCATCATGGCAAATAAAAAGGATTTTATAGTCTAGTTCAGTCCAGATAGTAAATCACCAAGACAATATGAAATAATAAGGGTTTTGTTTGACAAGAAGAACGAATAAACAAAATCCCACAATTCACTTATCAGTGTGGCCTACTAGAGTTCGATTTTGGTTCTCAAAAAAATCGTCAACAGAGAAAAATTTGCGATGTAAGAATGATATGATCAGCTGTGAGTGAACTGCGCAGGGTAACGATTTCGTATTGTCTTTGGGAGCTAACAAGCAATACTGATAGCGGTAACTTTAGGTTATGTACAGCACCAATAAAGCCAGAAATTACAGGTTCGTGTTTTGCTTAATGCTCGATAATGGAAACGTGTACAATTCGCGAATGTTTCACGCCAGGAAAATTATCCTTCCTACACTGATGTGGAAGCAACAGGATTCCACCTAAGTCTGTGCTGGTGAAATCAGCAATGAAGTCATCCCAGGACTTTCAAACCACTATCCTCTGTGGCTATCAAACTCTTGGAGCCTTTATAACAGATGCGCAATATCAACTTCGTAAATTCAAAGAGCAGAAAGAACCGCACATGCAATTAATTAGAAGAGGATTTTGGAAGACTTTAATAATCCAGTTTACCCACTTGTAAAAACTCTGCGGCCTCGGCCGGCCTCGACCTCGCCGTCGCGTTCAAATTGTTGCGACTGCAAAAAACGCATCATATGCATGATTAATTCCTCTTTGTTGAAATATTCACCTTGACTGCTGTTCTACAAGACCCAATGTGCCAAAATCGTCTACTAATGAACTGTGTCTGGTAGTCATCTAATGGATTCTAGATTACTTGAGTGGGAAATCTTGCTTGGGCAGTCAGTTTACTGCATCAGAATTGGTGGATTTAATACGTTGCAGTGGGCTGGGCGGGTAACTAGACCCAAGTGTGATAAAACTCACGGCTCCCGGTGGGGGTCTCGTAGCTCAGCTGGCTAGAGCGTTGGCTGTACCAAAGCCTTCCCCTTGCTGGCGTGGGTTCGAATCCCACCGTGGCCGCCGAGTTTTTCACAAGTGGGTCAAATGGTCATGAAATTTTGCAAGGACCGTATACACCTTATACAACCCACAATCCCGTGTTACACGAGCCTGGGGTTTCTGGCTTTCTTGGTGCTGTACACAACCTACCGCTACCCTAATGGAAACAGAATAAGCTTAGTAGAAAAAAGGGTCAATTCTGGTTATAAGTTTCCTCATACATGGAATTTAACTATTCTGTAGGGAGAAAGCAGACTACTGCTCTGCTATACGGCAGTTAGAAAAGTTCATTTTTGTGACAACGGCAACTTCATGAAGGCGAGGCTATCTGTGAATTCTGGTGCAGTCTTCCAAGCGCTTCCACAAACAGTAGATTCTAGGATCAAGCGATGAGTATCTTCTCAAGCGTAGATGGGAGCCTATCTAGGTAAACAGTAAATCATGCAAAGAGGAAGGGCCATTGCTCTATTCCGGCATCCAATAAGGCTTTATCCGTCAAGGTCGGGTACAAACATGAACTCTTAAACTGGGTCTGCCTGATAGGTAGGTGGAGAAGTACGTCATCGAATTCAACAAGTAAAGAAAACTATTTCTACGTCAAACCACCCCATACGACCACCATCCGACGAGACAAGGCTTAATCGGGCCTTTCAACGGCCGGAGGGCTATGATCTGTGAGTTATAATTAGAAGTTCTGAAAGGAGTAATTTTATTCCCAACAGCAGTAATAGAAAGCAAATTCAGAGAGTTTGTTGACGAATGCTCATCGATCCCTAACGGAACTTAATCGTCCCGTTCTGTCTTGAGAGTCACTCTCGAGCCCCGCCAGCAACCGCACAGCAGCTAGTAGTAGTAGTAGCAGCAGCAGCAGCAGTAACAGTAAAAGCAGATGAACAATGCTGAAAAAGACAAGGGAGACTGCTATGGTCATTACTGGCTCATTAGTCGTCATCAGCCAGTCATACCCAACCCCAGATGGTGCAATGCCCGAGGCTCGAACCTGCGACCCGTTGATCAGAGTTCCAACGCTCATTCAGAGAGTGTTATTTATCTGATATTTACAAAGTCCCAGCAGCTTAGCAACCATCCACGTTGGACAGCGGTGAGCGAGTTGAAAGATTCCCGTTGAAGGCATAGTTATGATTGAAAAATCATATCGAAGTTGTGGTGATAGGAGTCAGGCAAATAACGAGGGTGAGTTGGTCTGCATGTAGCTCAAGACTGCCTGCCCACCCTAATAAGGTAAAATTTAAAAGCTGACGTTTTGTCACATTCAGTACAGCCTTTTACTACTCTAATGAGCATAGGCGTATGTTCAATCTAACGCTAGCATTCTCTGACATTATCTACTTACAAAATACCTATTCGACGCAGCTATTTTATTCCATCGATCCAGCCTCCGTAGCTGGTGGAATAAAACCCTTAGTTACAGAAACCTATAAATTATTGATTTGACAGACAAGTCTAGACCCCCTTACTTGCTACTGCTGCGGCAGCGGTTGAAGAAAGTTTGTTTGCTGAAGCAAGAATCGGACGAAAACAGAGTCAGAGAGGGCTAAATGTGATAACCTCTCGGTTGCAAAAAACGTCTACCCATTTCCCCTGTTACTTGTAAATAGTGTCCCACCCTGAATCTGTTTGCGAGGTGGCCAACAGCACTACCTGTCATGAAGATGTCGCAGACTGTCATTCACTGACGGCGGTGACGATGCTCTTAAGATAAGAGCCTAATTGAAACAATGAAAAGAAAGGCATGACAAGTCTGAAGAGGTTTTGGTTTCTGACCAGAGGGGAGGGGGCAGCAAATAAACAGAGGGGCGGAGGGTTGGGGCGTGCCACTTGCCTGATCGTCCTTCGTGAGATCGGCCAGCGAACGCATATCCGAGTCGGTGGCCCGTCGCTGACCAACCGATTTGCCTCCACAACTGGCACCGAGTTGAGAACCGGCCACAGCATTGCCCGCAGCGATGGCCTGACTACTCAACAGTGGTGGGTTCTGGTGTTGTTGACGGTGGTAACCTGAGGCACTCGGAGTGCCGGTCATAGACATTGGTGGCGGTGACGTTGCCACATTGAAGTTGGCCGGTGGTGTAGTGGCTAGACTCACACGCGGCGGCGTCCGACTGCCGCGTGAAGGCGGGGTCATAGAGCGGCCGGCAGCGGCCATCTTGTCTTCATAGACCCGCGAGCCGGCCCGCTGCAGTCTTGAGGCCATGCATTCAAAATTTTTCACCTGCGTTCGTAAAGAGACAAGAACTTGCTTACTCAATAGAAGATGACTAAATTCACTCATATAGCTAATTATCGGGTATTGGCGGAAGAAATCTGAGACGCTATTTTGCGCCTATCCAATACCAACTTCAGCTAGTCATAATCTCGACCATGAAACGGTACCGCGCATAAACGCAAGGCGTATATGGTTAAAAGCCGAGGTAAAACTGGTGAGTAATTAGTTCACTTAAGGCAAAGTTAGGTAATGAAGTCTAGGATTAAGGTGAGGATTAGGGTTACGTTTAGGGTTGGGTGTAAAGTGATGGGTAACGTCCGGGATGGAGTTAGAGTCAGGATTATCTTAAACGTAAAGGTCTGGGTTCGTGGTAACTGCATGCTTTCGGTTTGGGGTAGAGCTATGGTTAAGATGAAGGTCAAAGTTTATTTTTTGGTTAGGGTTAAGACAAGGGAATGTTCAACCCTTCTGAATTTTATCGCAAGGCTACCTATTTTAAGTGGGCGGGGTGGTCCTATTCCCGTGTCCTGCTTAGGCGGCCATACAAAACATCCTTACCCAAAGTTGTACCAACAGTCAATCTCCGTCTAGGGGTATAGGAACAGAACTGAGTGCCGCATGCTTATTCGACCGGTTGCAAAGCAGACTGGCCGTATAGCGCCCAAGGAGGAAACTACGTTGTTCTAAGACGCCAATGAGGCCACTGTGCTTCCACTGCTTTCCCCCATCTCCCTGCTGGAGAAAATAGTTACCCTGAACCAGATACACTGACCCTCATCATTTTTGCGGAGAGCAGGAATGCTGGCCTTCCAGCTTTACAAGAACAATTCTGCTACTAGACAATTTTTAGGTCATGCATCCACAGGAACATTTTCAGATTAACTCCGGGTACTGTTCGGGGGGCATATAAAGGTATTGCAAAGAACAGGATAAGAAATTCTTCAGTGGAAGAGGGAATTTAAAAATACAAAGCCCGTGGCAGCGTAGGTTTACAGAAGGAGACACGCGACGGGGAAGATCTACGTTGTTGAAAACAAATTCGAAGACCGAATTTGACCAACTCACAATGAAAGGCCACAGGTTCATAAGGAAAATCTGGTCCCAGCTGATGACAAGGAAGCTGTATTTCACTTGATAGCCCCGAGCGCTGTGGTCCTTGATGAAGAAAGCGTAGCTAATAACGTGTCCGTTCACATCATCACCGAAGTACACTGGCCCCTCGCGGCCCGGCAACACCTATACGATGCAGGAGAGGGAAAGGCAAATGTTTGTCCAATGAAAAATCGGAAATTTCCCAATTTGGTTCTGAACAACGCCATTATAAAGTTTCCTGCGGCTAGAGGCATACAATTCACGTAAGACTAGTCTTACGCGAGTTGTATGCCTACTACAGTGTAAGTTCAATAAGAAAGAAGCGGGGAAGTTTGCATTAAAATTTTTTAATGGAGTTGGCTGGGGAATGTCATATGTGCGCTCAATGGAGCTCCACCCACGAGTACATTAAAGCTTCCAAGACAGAAGCTGAGGTGACACTCAGACGGATCATGTTATCCGATACAGTCGTCATGGTTTCAGTATGACTTACAGGCAGACAATTGGATACATCGAAGTTGCATATTAACTTCGACTAAGGACATTTGAAATATTCAAATCCTCAAGTTAACATAACGTTATGAAGGATATATATATATATATATATATATATATATATATATATATATATATATATATATATATATATATATATATATATATACATATACATATACATATATGATAGTGTGGGGCTCACCGATCTGCTTAAGGAACATGCATGTTCCGTTGTGCCCTGGAGCTCAGACTAGAGCCCTCGCAGGCGGTCGCATAGCGACGTGTAGCATATGATG